>SJYC01067471.1:0-52948 GCA_006408675.1 Madoqua kirkii
ATATCAATAACCTCAGATATGCAGATGACACTACCTTTATGGCAGAAAGTGAAGAGGAACTCATAAGCCTCTTGATGAAAGTGAAAGGTGAGGTGAGGTGAGGTGAAGTCGCTCAGTCGTGTCCGACTCTTTGCGACCCCGTGGACTGTAACCTACTAGGCTTCTCCGTCCATGGGATTCTCCACTCAAGAATACTGGAGTGGATTGCCATTTCCTTCTCCAGGGGATCTTCCTGACCCAGGGATTGAACCCGGGTCTCCCACATTGGAGGCAGACGCTTTAACCTCTGAGCAACCAGGGAAGCATAAGAGAGTGAAAAAGTTGGCTTACAGCTCAACATTCAGAAAACGAAGATCATGGCATCTGGTCCCATCACTTCATGGGAAATAGATGGGAAAACAGTGGAAACAGTGTCAGACTTTATTTTTGAGGGCTCCAAAATCACTGCAGATTGTGACTGCAGCCATGAAATTAAAAGACGCTTACTCCTTGGAAGAAAAGTTATGACCAACCTAGATAGCACATTCAAAAGCAGAGATATTACTTTGCTGACTAAGGTCCATTTAGTCAAGGCTATGGTTTTTCCTGTGGTCATGTATGGATGTGAGAGTTGGACTGTGAAAAAGGCTGAGCACGGAAGAACTGATGCTTTTGAACTGTGGTGTTGGAGAAGACTCTTGAGAGTCCCTTGGACTCGCAAGGAGATCCAACCAATCCATTATGAAGGAGATCAGCCTTGAGATTTCTTTGGAAGGAATGATGCTAAAGCTGAAACTCCAGTATTTTGGCCACCTCATGCAAAGAGTTGACTCATTGGAAAAGACTCTGATGCTGGGAGGGATTGGGGGCAGGAGGAGAAGGGGATGACAGGGGATGAGATGGCTGGATGGCATCACTGATTCGATGAACATGAGTCTGAGTGAACTCTGGGAGTTGGTGATGGACAGGGAGGCCTGGCGTGCTGCGATTCATGGGGTCGCAAAGAGTTGGACACGACTGAGCTACTGAACTGAACGAACGGATGTTCTTGAAGTTAACCTAAGAGTGGTTGGGAAGGAAAATTAGATCTTGCCAAAGGAAAGTGGGCAGAAGTAATAAGGTATTCAGGGGCAAACATTTAATCAACTGTATCGTCTCTCCAAATTGCTTTTAGCCTGTCCCACAAGAAGCTCAGAAGCCTCTTGTTTTGATTCAGGTATCATAACATGATGGAGTCTTTGTCAGCCTGGACCCCCAGGTGATGCCTAAATGAGATACAAATTATAGCCCTGATCTTCCCACCAACTTACGTTGAACATATAGCAGATTATTTTTTATTGATTTCAAGGCCACTGTGAAGCCACTGGCGTTGTTTGGAGCAGACTTTCCTGTAACTAAGTGATGAGTATATTTTATTACTTTACTTTTCTGAAATTTTTTACAATAAAAAGTCTAAATAATGATCTTCTTTTCAAAATGAGTGTCTATATCACTGGCATTAATTCACTGAGATTCTTGCTTATTCACAACTTCTTTTGTGATGCTGGAGCCAACTTCATATTAAATAATGAATAAATATTTTGGTGTACTGAAAAGAGTCAGGACTACATACTGCTTCTAAAAATTTTTTCTGATTGACGCAAGTCATATTTTTTGAATTCAGTTTCCCTCCTTATAAAATGAAAAATTTGGATAAGACAGTCACTAAGGTGCTTTTCATTTACAAAATGTAATGAGTAGGCAATTTAGGGACTTAATACCACTCATTTTTAAGTGAATATAAACATATATATATATTTCACATTGATTTTAAATCTATTTCCTTTTCTTTAAACTTAAATTTCATTCTTGATTGTATTAACTTGTTCCTTGGTAGATACACTGCTTAAGGAACAATTTTTAAGGAACTTTTGGGATGGAGAGCAAGTAAGTTCTGTTTTACTATCTCAAGACATTGACTGGAAATAATAGGCCATATGAGGCATCGGTGCCTATGAAGCACCTTGAAGAGGCACAGAGCCAGAGGAGAAAATTTAGTACACAGTGCACTTATACACATAAGGCTATTTAAAGTTCTTATTCTTAAGTACAAAGCTGGACCTACTTTAAATGTAAAAACCAGGACTTGAATGCTATTTTGAGGCATAAATGGAATGCCTGAACAGAAATAGCAATTGATAAAATACCGCACTGGAATAATATACTTTAATAAGACTGTGGTGACTAAGGGCCTGAGGTTGAAAGCGAAGACTTCCCATCGTCACTCCTTTGGTTTCTACTTGGAGGGAGCTCACTGGGGCAATGCTCTTGCCCTCTTTCCTCCCCACTCTTTTCTTCACACCAGGGAAGAGAAGGGATTCATCTCATTGGTTGTTTGGGAGGAAAAAACTAAGAGTTTGTGGCTTAGCCCCTTCCTTTTCTGTCTGTCTTTAGGATTTAGATCTAACTATCTGAAAAGTATGCTTTCTTTACCTCTTTGTGCCTTGAGTGTTAGATGACCAAGTCCTGGCCTGAAGACTGGGAGGCAAGTATTGTTCAAGGTTTTCCAATAATGTCCTTACAGAAAAAAATCTGAACAAACTTTTTGGCCAACCCAATAGTTCCAACAGCCAATTGGTTGTCCAGTAATGACAGTGACTGAGTGAACAAGTCTTGTTGTGGAGCCCATCACTGGCAAGCTTATTGGACTGCAGGTGGAAAGCCACATTAACCAATAGCCCTAAACAGAGATCAAAGTAATAAAGGAAAACCTGAGATAACACACACACGGACATGGACTCCCTACCTCCTGCTCCATCTCTCAATAGTGTTGGGGTGGGGGTAATGTTGTGTAGTGTGCATCTTTGTGTTTGTTAATATTTGATGATGCTATAGAAGAAAAAATAAATGGGCAAAAAAGAAAATAAGTGGAAAGGAGAAAAGATGTAAAATAAATAAGTATAGATGTAAGACATAAGTGTAGATAAGTAGATAATAAGTATTTGGGGTGGAAGGTATTGGCAAAATTCCTAGGATATGCAGATAAAGAGAAGTTCCCAAGCAGAGTCTGTGTATACTAAACATAGAGAGAGAAGGAATGCAAAGACTCAGAGAAATCTAAAATTCACAACTATAAATATCCATTAGGCACTGGAGTACTAAATATTCATGAGGTTTTAATTCAACCTTCAAGTTCTATGTGGCCTTCATCTAAGTGCAACTAGAACCTATAGCGTCTTAGTAAGATAACTGGCAAATGTGGCTGGACCAGACATCCTTGTCTCGCTGGCCACAGGCACCTTTTCTGATTGTACCTCCTTGTTCAAATCTCAATTCTAGTCCTTAGAGCATTACAACAGAGACACTGATGATGCAGAGATAGACACTCAACAGGAATACTGTGTTGGCAGGACTCAGAGCATGGTCTTCCCACCTTGCTTGCACCTTACCCTGAGTTCATTAACTAATCCTATACATTCTGCCTAGCTTATCTCTATGTTTTAAAGTGACTCAATAAGTGCTTGGAGCAGTTACATTTGGCACTTTCTGTGCTGTGACCTCTGGGACCTTTTGGCTGATGAGTGTCCAGTTGGCAATGAATATGGGGATGACTCTCAACGAAGGAAATAGGTCAGACTAGAGAAATGCTCTCTGAAATTAAAGCAATATTTAAGAGAGAAATCTTCAACCTGGAGACTGACTTGTGGTCTGTTGTAGAAAACACATTAAATAATAAATTCAGGTCAAAACTCAATAGAGGCCTGATCAAATCTATAGAGGAAAAAAAATCAAAATCCCAAATCAAAGGAGATGGATTTAGTGTTAGTGAAAGCTATGTCTAATGTGTATAAGCAGATATATTTGGCACAAATTAAGTCAGGCTGCAACTGCCCACTCCTGGGAGCTGACTGTGGAGGACTCTGGCACCCAACATCCCAACTCTGCCCAGAGCATATGAAGAGGAACATGATGATCAAGCAAAATAGCTTTTGCAAAACCCCAAATACTGCTCATGGTCTGTCACTCATCACAAAAATGAGGAACTTAAACCAGATCAGAGTTAAATGAATAAAAGTTTTAATCAAATCTTAATTAAGAAACACAATGAATTGGCAGAGTGAAAGACATTCTACTCTAAGTCAATCCATCACTATAGTTTTTGTCTTTTCAAGGATGTCTTGCAAATGGAACCATACCATGTTTAATCTCTGAGCCAGGCTCAGAAGTTTCATTCAGCATAATGCCTTTGTGATTGATCCCAGTTCTGTGTGTATCAGTTGTGTGTTCTTCTCACTGCTGGATAGAATTTTGTGGTATGGTTGTTCCACAGTCTGCTTATCTATTCACTTATTGAAAAACATTTGAATTGTTTCCAGGTTTTGGTTATTACATGTAAAACTTGTGCAAATTTTGGTGTAAAAAGAACTATTTATTTTTCTGGGGTAAAAAGCTAGGAATGAAGTTGCAATCAAAAATGGGAAGTATATGTTTAACTATATGAGTTTATGTTTAACTATAAACTGTCAAACCCATTTCCACAGCAGCTGTATTATTCTCCATCCTCAGCAATGTCTGAAAGTTCCAGTTGCTTTGTATCCTCACCAGCACTTGGTGGTGTTAGTACTTTTTATTTCAATCACTCTGATAGGTATATAGTATATGCACATGTGCTCAGTCATGTCTGACTCTTGGCAACCCATGGACTATAGCCTTCCAGACTCCTCTGTCCATAGGATTTTCCAGGCAAAAATATTGGAATGGGTTGCCATTTCCTCCTCCAGGGGATCTTCCTGACCCAGGAATTAAACTCAAGTCTCCTGCATCTATTGTGTTAGCAGGTAGATTCTTTACATCTGAGCCACTTGGGAAGCCCCTAGTATATAGTGGTTCCTTCTTAAATTCTCTTTTCTATTTCTTTCTTGGGAAACTTTGTGGATCCATTGATCATCATCATCAAAAAAAAAAAGTTATTTCATTCCTAAAAGTCATGCCATGAAAGTTTTGATAGTATCATCATCGTTTAAGTTCAGTTCAGTCCCTCAGTCATGTCTGATTCTTTGTGACCCCATGGACCACAGTATGCCAGGCCTCCGTGTTCATCACCAACTCTCGGAGTTCACTCAAACTCACATCCATTGAGTTGGTGATGCCATCCAATCATCTCATCCTTTGTTGTCCCCTTCTCATCTCACCTTCAATCTTTCCTAGCATCAGGGTCTTTTCAAATGAGTCAGCTCTTCACATCAGGTGGCCAAAGTATTGGAGTTTCAGCTTCAACATCAGTCCTTCCAATGAACACTCAGGGCTGATCTTTAGGATGGACTGGTTGGATCTCCTTGCAATCCAAGAAACTCTCAAGAGTCTTCTCCAACACCATGGTTCTAAGACATCAATTCTTCAGTGCTCAGCTTTCTTCATAGACCAATTCTCACATCCATATATGACTACTGGAAAAACCATAGCCTTGACTAGACGGACCTTTGTTGGCAAAGTAATGTCTCTGCTTTTTAATATGCTGTCTAAGTTGGTTATAACTTTCCTTCCAAGGAGTAAGCGTCTTTTAATTTCATGGCTGCAGTCACCATCTGCAGTGATTTTTGCAGCTGCCGAAAATAAAGTCTCTCATAGTTTCCACTGTTTCCCCATCTATTTGCCACGAAGTGATGGGACCAGATGCCATGATCTTTGTTTTCTGAATGTTGAGTTTTAAGCCAACTTTTTCACTCTCCTCTTTCACTTTCATCAAGAGGCTCTTTAGTTCTTCTCTGCTTTCTGCCATTAGGGTGGTGTCATCTGCATATCTGAGGTTACTGATGTTTCTCCTGGCAATCTTGATTCCAGCTTGTGTTTCTTCCAGTCCAGCGTTTCTCATGATATACTCTGCATAGAAGTTAAATAAGCAGGGTGACAATATATAGCTTTGACATACTCCTTTTCCTATTTGGAACCAGTCTGTTTTTTCATGTCCAATTCTAACTGTGGCTTCCTGACCTGCATACAGATTTCTTAAGAGGCAGGTCAGGTGGTCTGGTCTTCCCATCTTCTTTCGGAATTTTCCACAGTTTATTGTGATCCACACAGTCAAAGGCTTTGGCATAGTCATCATCTAGGTGGCAATGCAAATCCTGTCTTTGCTTCTCCACTTACTGTCTTTGTGATCTCTGTACCTCAGTTTACTCTTCTGTAAAATAAGACTGATAATAATAATATAGATATCTCATAGGGAGGTTGCTAGGATAAATAAAGTGATAAACGTAAATAATGCCTACCAAGCAGTAAGGTCTGTAAAAATATTAAACTTTATTGTTACTAATTTTTAAAAAAAGCTCTTTCATTTACTACATACCTGGGAGGAAAAGAATGGAAAGGGACTGAGGGAAAACAAATTCAAACAACCGGAACAGCAATAAAAATTTCAGACATCATCATCAGAAGGAATTTGGTACCATATGGTATAAATTAAAAATAATGGTTCTTCCTCTCTGAGAAGAAGACCACACAAAACTAACAGTACATTCAAATGTTGGGGATATATATCTAACATCTGGTAACCCTTCTGTGAGGTTATGGGAAGATCCAGGAAACTTGAAAAAACCTCCAACAGCAAGATGGCCTTTGAATAACCTAAGCAAGCCCTTCAGTCTTGCCTCTAGCAGTTTCCTCCTTTGAGCTGGAAGTCAACTTTGACAACTATGCTTTCTTGTCTCTGTTTCACATTAGCCACTAGGCTTTGGGGATAAAAATCTGTCCCATTCCAAATCTAAAATGATACAAATTTCTTGCATGTGTGCACATATGCACACTTGCTCTGACAACATATTGGGCATTAGAACAAACTGTGACAATAACTCAGAACTATCCAGAAAGACTGACAGCTGCTAGTTCAATGGGCTAGAGGTACTAGGGTACATCTAACAAGAGCCTGGGGGCAAGCCAGCTTCTCTCTGCCTACAAAAGAAAGAGGTACGCCATACAGCAGGCCAAACAGCAACCAAGGGCACATCATTCTTGTGTAATGCTACATCCTCCTTGGAAGGGGGCTTGCTGGTTTCTCAGAGCTCACAGAGGGAGAGGGGAGGACCCACTGGGGTACCTGGGTCCTTCATAACCTGGCATGCTAAAATCCATGGGGTCACAGAGAGTCGGACACAACTGAACTGAACTATCTGCTCTACAACTCTAATCAAAAAAAATCAAATGCTGAATCTTGAGATACTTCTAAAATTAGTTAGCAATTTTAGGAGGTTTGGTTCTAGTTCTAAGTAACTTCGTGGAAAGCCTAGACTTATTTTTGGCAAAGTAATGTCTCTGCTTTTTAATATGCTGTCTAAGTTGGTTATAACTTTCCTTCCAAGGAGTAAGCGTCTTTTAATTTCATGGCTGCAGTCACCATCTGCAGTGATTTTTGCAGCTGCCGAAAATAAAGTCTCTCATAGTTTCCACTGTTTCCCCATCTATTTGCCACGAAGTGATGGGACCAGATGCCATGATCTTTGTTTTCTGAATGTTGAGTTTTAAGCCAACTTTTTCACTCTCCTCTTTCACTTTCATCAAGAGGCTCTTTAGTTCTTCTCTGCTTTCTGCCATTAGGGTGGTGTCATCTGCATATCTGAGGTTACTGATGTTTCTCCTGGCAATCTTGATTCCAGCTTGTGTTTCTTCCAGTCCAGCGTTTCTCATGATATACTCTGCATAGAAGTTAAATAAGCAGGGTGACAATATATAGCTTTGACATACTCCTTTTCCTATTTGGAACCAGTCTGTTTTTTCATGTCCAATTCTAACTGTGGCTTCCTGACCTGCATACAGATTTCTTAAGAGGCAGGTCAGGTGGTCTGGTCTTCCCATCTTCTTTCGGAATTTTCCACAGTTTATTGTGATCCACACAGTCAAAGGCTTTGGCATAGTCATCATCTAGGTGGCAATGCAAATCCTGTCTTTGCTTCTCCACTTACTGTCTTTGTGATCTCTGTACCTCAGTTTACTCTTCTGTAAAATAAGACTGATAATAATAATATAGATATCTCATAGGGAGGTTGCTAGGATAAATAAAGTGATAAACGTAAATAATGCCTACCAAGCAGTAAGGTCTGTAAAAATATTAAACTTTATTGTTACTAATTTTTAAAAAAAGCTCTTTCATTTACTACATACCTGGGAGGAAAAGAATGGAAAGGGACTGAGGGAAAACAAATTCAAACAACCGGAACAGCAATAAAAATTTCAGACATCATCATCAGAAGGAATTTGGTACCATATGGTATAAATTAAAAATAATGGTTCTTCCTCTCTGAGAAGAAGACCACACAAAACTAACAGTACATTCAAATGTTGGGGATATATATCTAACATCTGGTAACCCTTCTGTGAGGTTATGGGAAGATCCAGGAAACTTGAAAAAACCTCCAACAGCAAGATGGCCTTTGAATAACCTAAGCAAGCCCTTCAGTCTTGCCTCTAGCAGTTTCCTCCTTTGAGCTGGAAGTCAACTTTGACAACTATGCTTTCTTGTCTCTGTTTCACATTAGCCACTAGGCTTTGGGGATAAAAATCTGTCCCATTCCAAATCTAAAATGATACAAATTTCTTGCATGTGTGCACATATGCACACTTGCTCTGACAACATATTGGGCATTAGAACAAACTGTGACAATAACTCAGAACTATCCAGAAAGACTGACAGCTGCTAGTTCAATGGGCTAGAGGTACTAGGGTACATCTAACAAGAGCCTGGGGGCAAGCCAGCTTCTCTCTGCCTACAAAAGAAAGAGGTACGCCATACAGCAGGCCAAACAGCAACCAAGGGCACATCATTCTTGTGTAATGCTACATCCTCCTTGGAAGGGGGCTTGCTGGTTTCTCAGAGCTCACAGGGGAGAGGGGAGGACCCACTGGGGTACCTGGGTCCTTCATAACCTGGCATGCTAAAATCCATGGGGTCACAGAGAGTCGGACACAACTGAACTGAACTATCTGCTCTACAACTCTAATCAAAAAAAATCAAATGCTGAATCTTGAGATACTTCTAAAATTAGTTAGCAATTTTAGGAGGTTTGGTTCTAGTTCTAAGTAACTTCGTGGAAAGCCTAGACTTATTTTTATTTTTTCAGTAAGAACAAATATTATCAAGAATCTTATTGATATTAGACATTGTAGTGGATCTTGGGATACCATAGGCAGTGGTATGAGGAGCTATTTTCCTGGATTTTACAATGTGGCAGTAATTTGGGTGCTGATCCTGGGAGTATACAGAAAGGCCACAGACAGTATTCAAAGTAATTGAGAATTCAATCCTGGGCTACAGACTTGAAAAAGAAAAGCCCCAACTATCAAAATTTGATATGTGGCTCAGGATTATATTTTCCCTAATTAAACCCGTGCACCAGTAACATCACCTAAGTTGTGTGCTTGCTAAACATACATGTTCTTACTCTCATATTTACTATGAAACAAAGTCAGCTTTCTTTTTGGAGCTGAAGGTGCCTTCTGACTCCAAAGACCAGAAGATTCCAGGGCGTTTGCTTGGCTCTGGTAGATTGACTCTCAGGGAACTGACATCAGTCACAGGGGTTTCCATATTCTCCCTCTAAGGGTGAGTATATACAGAAGAAACAGGAAAAGTCTCCCTTCCCTCTTAATTCTAAAAGACTTGCTAAAAGATCGTTGGTGTTGGGATATGAGGAAGCATTTTTTTTTTCTCTCAGAAGTACAACTGAGTTACTTTTGCCTCTTGTTTGGAATCCTGCTTCTGATGATGGCACAGTAGTTCATATTGGACCAAATCTCTTGCAGATAACAACTAAAGCTCTAAACAAAAACAAACAACAACAAAAACCCACAGACAACTAACTGAAGGAAGAAGTGAGAACAGGAAAAAACTGGAGTGGAGTTGACATTGGAAGAACGGTACATTACTTAGTTATTCTCTCGCTTTTATGGATTTTTGCCTGAGGGCAAGCTTCAGTCTGTGTGGTGGCTGAAACTCCGAAACCTGCACATTTGTACTCGTTGCCCCAGTACAACGTGCCCCAATTTCTGGCTGAGGAATCAGAGGAGAAATGTAAGGGCAACCACACAAACCAAAAGTTAAGGGGAGAAATCTCAGGAAAAGAGAATTACAGACCAGATGCACCAAATTATCTGTGTGAAGACTGCCCATCTCTGACTGGCCTTGGAATGATGCATGAGCTTGGCAGACTGCAAGCAACACAGCTAAGGCTAAAAGAAGTAACAGAAGAGCTCAGCTACTGCCACTGCAGGAGAGACAGGGTCTGCGTCCAGACAAGTTAATTGCTTGCCAAAACAAACTAATCAGTGCTACCAGAGCAACAGCAGAATCCAGAATCTCTACAATAGATCACTACAATGTGCAGAATATAACCCAGAATTACTATATATATGAAGAAACAGAGAAACATGACTCATACTAAAAGCAGTGCTTGTAAAACTTTTTGATCTGAGGAACTCTTTGTACTTTTAATAACTATTGAGGACCTCAACAGGGTTTTATCATGCATTTATATCTATTGATATTACCTTATTAAAAATTAAAGTTGACATTTTACAAAATTTATTAATTTCTTAAAATGTGTGTGTGTACTCAGTTGATTCCGATGCTTTGTCACCCCATGGACTGTAGCCCACGAGGGCCCCTGTCCATAGCAATCTTTCAGGCAAAAATACTGGAGTAGGTTGCCATTTCCTCCTTCAGGGGATCTTCTTGACCTAGCGATTGAATCCACATTTCCTGCATCTCCTGCATCGGCAGGTGGATTTTTTACCACTGAGCCACCTGGGAAGCCCAGCTATTTTAAAATAGCAAAAATAAATACAATACAGGTCAACATAAATAATATGTTTTCATAAAAATAACTATATTTGGCAAAATAAAAGCAATTAATGAGTGGCATTGTTTATTTTTTTCAAATCTTCTATGTCTGATGATAGAAAAATAGCAAGATTCTCATGTTTGCTTATCCACGCAATCTATTGCAATGTTTTGGGTTGGTTTACATAAAGAAGATAATCTGGCCTCATACAGTTGGAGAGGTAGAAATATTTTAATAGCCTTCACAGATAACTGTGGGTATTCTTTAATACTGTACCAAAATTTGAAGAATAGTAGTTTCTTAAAGATTTGTTGCCATGTGGAATCTGAAACTGGTAAATTTCATATTCTATTATATTAAAATCTATTGTTTATATTATACCTTTAATCCATGCATGAGTTTACAACACTAGCTTTGGTCATTTATAAAATACTGGTTCATTAAGTCAGGCAGAACTTTTAAATGTTGACTCATTGCATTGTTCAATATTCATTGAATATTGAGTCGATATTCAATGAATATTGACTCATTTCATTGTTCAAAAATCACAGTCATTAATATCATGGGAAGCCCAGCTATTTTAAAATAGCAAAAATAAATACAATACAGGTCAACATAAATAATATGTTTTCATAAAAATAACTATATTTGGCAAAATAAAAGCAATTAATGAGTGGCATTGTTTATATTTTTTCAAATCTTCTATGTCTGATGATAGAAAAATAGCAAGATTCTCATGTTTGCTTATCCACGCAATCTATTGCAATGTTTTGGGTTGGTTTACATAAAGAAGATAATCTGGCCTCATACAGTTGGAGAGGTAGAAATATTTTAATAGCCTTCACAGATAACTGTGGGTATTCTTTAATACTGTACCAAAATTTGAAGAATAGTAGTTTCTTAAAGATTTGTTGCCATGTGGAATCTGAAACTGGTAAATTTCATATTCTATTATATTAAAATCTATTGTTTATATTATACCTTTAATCCATGCATGAGTTTACAACACTAGCTTTGGTCATTTATAAAATACTGGTTCATTAAGTCAGGCAGAACTTTTAAATGTTGACTCATTGCATTGTTCAATATTCATTGAATATTGAGTCGATATTCAATGAATATTGACTCATTTCATTGTTCAAAAATCACAGTCATTAATATCATTACTGATCTCATTAGGCAAGTCTTTAAATACTAAGAAACTTTTATGCTCATGATGATAGTTATAAATTTTTTAAAATTCCAATTTTCACCAAAATTTCAAATTATATTGCAGATAATAAATATTGTTAATTTCCTTGTAATGACAAACTCTCATTCACTTTTTAAAAAATGTCTACCAAATACTGAATTCTGAATTACCAGTGTGGCTACTCATTGTTCTTTAAGTTAAAAAAGTTATTTCATGAAAGAATCAGCTAGTTCTGCTCACAGCTCAACAAATAACTACTTTTTAGATCTGCTTTTTTATGCAGCAAAAGTGGTTTATGCATGATTCACATCTTGTCAGAGAATATTTAAAAGATCTGTATTTAAAGGTTGAGATTTGAAGAAAGTAATAGTTTAATTTAGCTTCATCCAGGAAATTCTTAAATAACTAGCCACTAGTACAGCTTGATTGATTCTAAAATGTCAGGAATTTTACTGACAACTGCTTTTGTATAGTCATTGCAAATGTCGGCATATTGAAACAGGCAAATAACACATTAGAATTATTAGTAAAATAGTTTTAACTTTTCAACTCCCCAGAAAGCATCTTGGGAACCTCAGGAGCCTGCAAACCATGCTCTGAGAATGTTGCACATGAGAAAATAGAAACAATGAAGACTGACCTCAAGATCACCCAGACTGGGACTTCCCTGTGATTAAGAATCTGCCTGCCAACACAAGGGATATGGGTTCAATCCCCGGTCAGGGAAGATTTCACATGCTTGGAGCAACTTAGCCCATGCACCACGACTACTGATTCTCCATACTGCAGCTATTGTAGCCTGCTCACCATGGGGCCATGCTCCACAAGAGAAGCCACCACAATGAGATGTCCAGGTACAGCAATGAAGACACAGCAGAGCCATAAATAAATAAATAAATGTAAAAAAGTCACCCAGATGTTTAAGATGAGAAACTTCTGTTTATAGTCTTACTTCAGTGGCTGGGGCCTGCAAATTAAACTGGCAAAAAAGATCAATAGGAGAAAAAACGGTATTTTTTCTATGTGTATGTATACAGAACTAACCAAAGAAGTAGTTAACTTCCTAAATGGTTAAAGTTAGAGGCGTTAGATCTAACTTAGAAGGGGAATGGGAATGGACTTGTATGAGATGAACCAAAAGGTTTCATTAGGCAAGACAAATGGATTTTAAGAAAACCAAACTGAAGATAAAAACATCTGTGGTAATGTTTATTTCAGCAGTGTGAGTGGAGTGGTCTTTCCTTCTTCTTCACACTGTGAAACTTCCTAAATAAGGGATTTACAGCCAGTTTAGTTTATTTTGATTTCTCTCCTGGGAGTAGACCCTCTTCCAAGATGGGATTTATGACAGCCTCATTTCTCAGAAGCTCCTGCTGAGTCAGATAAAGGAAGCTCCAGGAAAGCTCCTTTCTACCTCTGTCAAATCTCAAATATATTCAGCTTAAAATACGGATGCTGCTGTGGAGCTGGAGTAGGTGGATGTAGATCAGCAGAGCTGGTTACAGGGAACTGAAGAAGAGGAGTCTCTGCTGTAGACTCAGTGGTGTCTCCTCAAACTCATATGTTGAAGACCTACCCTCTAATGAAACTGTATTCAGATATATGGCCCTTAGAGAGGAAATGAGATGAGTAACATCAAAAAGGTAGGGCACTAACTGATTCTATAGGACTTAAGAGAAGAGGCAGAGATATCAAGGAAGCACGTATACAGAGGAGAGGTGGACACAGCTATAGCTATAAGGTGACCATCTGCAAACCAAGCAGAGGGGACTCATAAGACACCGAATCTCTGGACACTTTGATATTGGACTTCTAGCCCAGTTTGTGGTATTTGCTACAGCAATCCAAGTTGACTAATAAACCCTCTTCAGACTCTTTTGGGCTTCCCTGGTGGGGAAGAATCAACCTGCAAGTGGGAGACTCTGGTTCCATTCCTGGGTCTGGAAGATCTCCTGGAGAAGGGAATGGCTACCCACTCCAGTATTCTTGTCTGGAGAATTCCATGGACATTGGAGCAAAGAGTTGGGTACAACCAAAGTGACTGAGCACACACATGCAGACTCCTTTACAGATGTACAGGACAGAATCAAATTCTTACCTACTGGGAAAGAGTCTAAGGAACAAAGCACAAGAACCCCAAGACCTGAAGAGAATGGGCTAAACCACAGCTTTCCAGTTACACTCTGACAGAGAAGAAGCTCTTTTGACCTGATTGAGAGGTAAGAGAGACACTATAACTTTGAGGGCTAAGAGAGGTAAAGAGTAATGGGATTGGCCTTCAAATCTTAGAGCTTTATGCCAATTCTCATCCTAGGCATGCTAACAGCCAAGCAGAGATTTATTGTCTAGTGGGGATGGCATCATTTAAACTTTCCCTGGGTCTGTCAGGGAGAACGTGATGCAGGAAGGGAACTTTAAAGGATCTAAGGGGTAGGGAAAGACAAACAGGTGGCTTAGAGGGAAAGGCTGGGTGAGAGGCATGGAGGTATTCCAGAAGTGTCCAAGACCAAGTGACCAGGGTAGACTTCCAGCTCAGTTCAGAGCAGCACAGACTTACTGGTTTTGAATTAGGGTCCAGGTGGACTGTGGCATCTATCTTTTATTTTGTCTTAGTAATTTAAAAAAATGTTACAACAGTTTTAGACTATGGAAAAATCAATAACAGAACAGATAGTTCCTATATGCCCTACTTTCAGTTTCTCCTGTTATTAATATCTTACTTTAGATGGTACATTTGTTACAACCAGTGAACCTATACTGACACGTTATTGTCAAGTAAATGCTATACTTTATCTGGATTCCCTTAATTTTTACCTAATGTTCATTTTCTGTTGCAGGATCCAGCCAGGATTCCATATTCCATTTAGTCATCATGTCTCCTTAGGTTCCTCTTGGCTGCAACAGTTTCTCAGACTTATTTTTGATTGTGTTCACAGTTTTAAGTATTGGCTAGGTATTTTGGAGAATGTCAGTTGGGATCTGTCTGACATTTAAAATCACAATTAGTATGTGGTTACAGGTTTTGGGAGGAAGGCCATGGAGGGAAGATGCCATTCTCACTACACTATATCAAGGGTACATATTAATTCTGTCAATATGGCTTACTGCTATTGATTTTAACCCTGACTGTTTGGCTGTGGTGGGGTCTGTCAGGTTTTTCCACTGCAAAATTAGTCTTTCTCTTCCCCTTTCCAGACTGTACTCTTTGGAAGAAGTTACTGGATGCAGCCAACATTAAGTATTGTACTCCCTCCTTAAGGGCAAGGTG
Organism: Madoqua kirkii; assembly: GCA_006408675.1. Classification (NCBI taxonomy): domain Eukaryota; kingdom Metazoa; phylum Chordata; class Mammalia; order Artiodactyla; family Bovidae; genus Madoqua; species Madoqua kirkii. The sequence continues at coordinate 15,248 of SJYC01067471.1, forward strand.
TCTACACAGATTATTTGAAATTCTTTTGCTTGGGAGATATCTCTTCTCTCCCATTTATTTATTTAATGATTAATTTATACCAATAACTATTCAATATTCATGGATATTTATTTTATGCTTTGGCTCAGACGGTAAAGTGTTTGCCTGCAATATGGAAGACCTGGTTTCAATCCCTGGGTCTGGAAGATCCCCTGGAGAAGGAAATGGCAACTCACTCCAGTACTTTTGCCTAGAAAATCCCATGGACGGAGGAGCCTGGCAGGCTACAGTCCATGAGGTTGCAAAGAGTTGGACATGACTGAGCAGCTTCACTTTCTTTATTTCTTTCTTAAATTAACTTAGCAGTGGCCACAGGACTGGAAAAGGTCAGTTTTCATTTCAGTCCCAAAGAAGGGCAATGCCAAAGGATGTTCAGACTACCACACAATTGCACTCATTTCACATGCTAGCAAAGCAATGCTCAAAATCCTTCAAGCTAGGCTTCAACAGTATGTGAACTGAAAACTTCCAGATGTATAAGCTAAATTTAGAAAAGGCAGAGGAACCAAACATCAAATTGCCAGCTTTTGTTGGATCATAGAAAAAGCAAGGGAATTCTAGAAAAACATCTTCTGCTTCATTGACTACGCTAAAGCCTTTGACTGTGTGGATCAAAACAAACTGTGGAAAATTCTTAAAGAGATGGGAATACCAGATGCTTTACTTGTCTTCTGAGAAACCTGTATGCAGGTCAAGAAGCAACCGTTAGGACTGGACATGAAACAACGGACGTGTTCAAAATTAGGAAAGGAGTACATCAAGGGTGCATACTGTCACCCTGCTTTTTAACTTCTATGCAGAGTACAGCATGTGAAATTCTGGGCTGGATTAATCACAAGCTAGAATCAAGATTGCTGGGAGGAATATCAGTAACGTCAGATATGGCGATGATACTATTCTAATGACAGAAAGTGAAGAGGAACTACAGAGCCTCTTGATGAAAGTGAAAAAGGAGAGTAAAAAAGCTTGTTTAAAGCTCAACATTCAAAAAACTAAGACCACAGAATCTGATTCTATCCCTTCACGGCAGATAGATGGGGAAAAGGTGGAAATGGTGACAGATTTTATTTTCTCGGGTTCCAAAATTATTGTGGATGGTGACTGTAGCCATGAAATTAAAAGATACTTGCTTCTTTGAAGAAAATATATGACAATCCTAGACTGAATATCAAAAAGCAGAGAATCACTTTGCCAACAAAAGTCCATACAGTCAAAGCTGTGGTTTTTCCAGGAGTCCTGTACAGATGAGAGGTGGACCATCAAGAAGGCTGAGTGCTGAAGAACTGATGCTTAGAGCTTGATTCTGGGAAAGGTTGAGGGCAGGAGGGGAAGGGGGTGACAGAGTTTGGGATATTTGGATGGCATCACTGACTCAGTGGCATGAGTTTGAGCAAACTCCAGGAAATACTGAATGACAGAGAAGGCTGGTGTGCTGCAGTCCATAAGGTTGCAAAGAGTTGGACACGACTTAGCAACTGAACAAAAAAGTAAGCATTAGAAAAATGTCAGGATGTAGAGGAATAAAAAAGACTGTTAGATGAGAGCTACCTAGTGACAAGTTTACAAAGGCTGTAAACCAATGATAGTAATTCCTGGAGGAGGAAATGGCAACCCACTCCAGTATTCTTGCCTGGAAAATCCCTTGTCCAGAGGAACCTGGAATCCATGTCACAGTCAGACACAACTGGGTGACTAAGCACACAACGACAGTAGTTGTAGTATTAACAGAATATAGCAACACTAGCCTTACCTTTCTCTTCTAACTGATATTCATCGTTCCCAGAGCACATCTTTTTCTGAAAAGTAGAAGGAACCAAAAGAAATTAAATTTTACTGGACACCTTAACATTATTAAGGGGCTGTACAAAACAGTGATTAAGAACATGGGGACTGAGGTTATATATATCAGGGTTCCAATTCCAGCTTCATGACTTAATTAGCCATACAGTTTGGTAACTTAATCTCAGTGTCCTCATCTTCAAAATGGAATAATAATACCAACTTGGAAGCTTTCTGGCCATTAAATAACATATCTAAAATCTGAAATGGACTAAAAAAAGAGGCTGATAACTGGTGGTTAACTTTATCTATTATGATCCCATTTCCCTGTCAAGAGCTTTACATACTTATCCCATCAATCCTATTAAATGGACATGATCTATTTAAAAACAAAACAAAACAAAACAAAATTTAACTGAGTAAATTTGAAGATCTAATTGGCTTTATAAAATGATTCATGAATTGAAAAGCATCTCATCTGGCAAACAAAGAGCTACTCGGAGAGGTTACACAGCAAAGAAGGTTTTTATAGTAAAGATGGCAGGACAAGGAAAAGACATTATTAGCAAAGAAAAAATAAAATTTCATTGCAAGACTGTAAAAGTTGAAGTGATGCTGGCTCCTCACTGGCTGAGCTGTGGTGTTTTCCACTGGCTTGACTTGTTGGGCTCTCAGTTCAGAGCAGCACAGACTTACTGGTTTTGAATTAGGGTCCAGGTGGACTGTGGCATCTATCTTTTATTTTGTCTTAGTAATTTAAAAAAATGTTACAACAGTTTTAGACTTATGGAAAAATCAATAACAGAACAGATAGTTCCTATATGCCCTACTTTCAGTTTCTCCTGTTATTAATATCTTACTTTAGATGGTACATTTGTTACAACCAGTGAACCTATACTGACACGTTATTGTCAAGTAAATGCTATACTTTATCTGGATTCCCTTAATTTTTACCTAATGTTCATTTTCTGTTGCAGGATCCAGCCAGGATTCCATATTCCATTTAGTCATCATGTCTCCTTAGGTTCCTCTTGGCTGCAACAGTTTCTCAGACTTATTTTTGATTGTGTTCACAGTTTTAAGTATTGGCTAGGTATTTTGGAGAATGTCAGTTGGGATCTGTCTGACATTTAAAATCACAATTAGTATGTGGTTACAGGTTTTGGGAGGAAGGCCATGGAGGGAAGATGCCATTCTCACTACACTATATCAAGGGTACATATTAATTCTGTCAATATGGCTTACTGCTATTGATTTTAACCCTGACTGTTTGGCTGTGGTGGGGTCTGTCAGGTTTTTCCACTGCAAAATTAGTCTTTCTCTTCCCCTTTCCAGACTGTACTCTTTGGAAGAAGTTACTGGATGCAGCCAACATTAAGTATTGTACTCCCTCCTTAAGGGCAAGGTGTCTACACAGATTATTTGAAATTCTTTTGCTTGGGAGATATCTCTTCTCTCCCATTTATTTATTTAATGATTAATTTATACCAATAACTATTCAATATTCATGGATATTTATTTTATGCTTTGGCTCAGACGGTAAAGTGTTTGCCTGCCAGATGGAAGACCTGGTTTCAATCCCTGGGTCTGGAAGATCCCCTGGAGAAGGAAATGGCAACTCACTCCAGTACTTTTGCCTAGAAAATCCCATGGACGGAGGAGCCTGGCAGGCTACAGTCCATGAGGTTGCAAAGAGTTGGACATGACTGAGCAGCTTCACTTTCTTTATTTCTTTCTTAAATTAACTTAGCAGTGGCCACAGGACTGGAAAAGGTCAGTTTTCATTTCAGTCCCAAAGAAGGGCAATGCCAAAGGATGTTCAGACTACCACACAATTGCACTCATTTCACATGCTAGCAAAGCAATGCTCAAAATCCTTCAAGCTAGGCTTCAACAGTATGTGAACTGAAAACTTCCAGATGTATAAGCTAAATTTAGAAAAGGCAGAGGAACCAAACATCAAATTGCCAGCTTTTGTTGGATCATAGAAAAAGCAAGGGAATTCTAGAAAAACATCTTCTGCTTCATTGACTACGCTAAAGCCTTTGACTGTGTGGATCAAAACAAACTGTGGAAAATTCTTAAAGAGATGGGAATACCAGATGCTTTACTTGTCTTCTGAGAAACCTGTATGCAGGTCAAGAAGCAACCGTTAGGACTGGACATGAAACAACGGACGTGTTCAAAATTAGGAAAGGAGTACATCAAGGGTGCATACTGTCACCCTGCTTTTTAACTTCTATGCAGAGTACAGCATGTGAAATTCTGGGCTGGATTAATCACAAGCTAGAATCAAGATTGCTGGGAGGAATATCAGTAACGTCAGATATGGCGATGATACTATTCTAATGACAGAAAGTGAAGAGGAACTACAGAGCCTCTTGATGAAAGTGAAAAAGGAGAGTAAAAAAGCTTGTTTAAAGCTCAACATTCAAAAAACTAAGACCACAGAACTGATTCTATCCCTTCACGGCAGATAGATGGGGAAAAGGTGGAAATGGTGACAGATTTTATTTTCTCGGGTTCCAAAATTATTGTGGATGGTGACTGTAGCCATGAAATTAAAAGATACTTGCTTCTTTGAAGAAAATATATGACAATCCTAGACTGAATATCAAAAAGCAGAGAATCACTTTGCCAACAAAAGTCCATACAGTCAAAGCTGTGGTTTTTCCAGGAGTCCTGTACAGATGAGAGGTGGACCATCAAGAAGGCTGAGTGCTGAAGAACTGATGCTTAGAGCTTGATTCTGGGAAAGGTTGAGGGCAGGAGGGGAAGGGGGTGACAGAGTTTGGGATATTTGGATGGCATCACTGACTCAGTGGCATGAGTTTGAGCAAACTCCAGGAAATACTGAATGACAGAGAAGGCTGGTGTGCTGCAGTCCATAAGGTTGCAAAGAGTTGGACACGACTTAGCAACTGAACAAAAAAGTAAGCATTAGAAAAATGTCAGGATGTAGAGGAATAAAAAAGACTGTTAGATGAGAGCTACCTAGTGACAAGTTTACAAAGGCTGTAAACCAATGATAGTAATTCCTGGAGGAGGAAATGGCAACCCACTCCAGTATTCTTGCCTGGAAAATCCCTTGTCCAGAGGAACCTGGAATCCATGTCACAGTCAGACACAACTGGGTGACTAAGCACACAACGACAGTAGTTGTAGTATTAACAGAATATAGCAACACTAGCCTTACCTTTCTCTTCTAACTGATATTCATCGTTCCCAGAGCACATCTTTTTCTGAAAAGTAGAAGGAACCAAAAGAAATTAAATTTTACTGGACACCTTAACATTATTAAGGGGCTGTACAAAACAGTGATTAAGAACATGGGGACTGAGGTTATATATATCAGGGTTCCAATTCCAGCTTCATGACTTAATTAGCCATACAGTTTGGTAACTTAATCTCAGTGTCCTCATCTTCAAAATGGAATAATAATACCAACTTGGAAGCTTTCTGGCCATTAAATAACTATCTAAAATCTGAAATGGACTAAAAAAAGAGGCTGATAACTGGTGGTTAACTTTATCTATTATGATCCCATTTCCCTGTCAAGAGCTTTACATACTTATCCCATCAATCCTATTAAATGGACATGATCTATTTAAAAACAAAACAAAACAAAACAAAATTTAACTGAGTAAATTTGAAGATCTAATTGGCTTTATAAAATGATTCATGAATTGAAAAGCATCTCATCTGGCAAACAAAGAGCTACTCGGAGAGGTTACACAGCAAAGAAGGTTTTTATAGTAAAGATGGCAGGACAAGGAAAAGACATTATTAGCAAAGAAAAAATAAAATTTCATTGCAAGACTGTAAAAGTTGAAGTGATGCTGGCTCCTCACTGGCTGAGCTGTGGTGTTTTCCACTGGCTTGACTTGTTGGGCAAGAAGGAATTTATTCTTCCTCCCCTGGGGCAGTAAAGTAGTTGTACTTCCTATTTGTGAGTGCAAATTACTTCCTGGGGTAAGTAACTGATTAGCTTCCTGTTGGGGTAATTGACAATGAATGGTAGGGTGTGAGAGCTCCCTCCATAGGCCTTTCAGACTGATTTTAGTTGAAATTTCCTTTTATTAACTTTCACACATACTTATGCTATTAATCCTACAAAATGGACATAATCCTTCCCATTCTATAGATGGAGAAATTGAAGTAAAATAATTTATGAAGTGAAATAGCCATCATACTAGCTATATTGTAAATGAAGAAATGGATGCATGGATTATTTAAATAATGCCTGAGTATCTCAAAGCAAAGCAATGTGGAGATAGGATACAAAGTCATGTCTGTCTGACCTGATATTTGGCAATACTATGTTAACTGTCTGGGGATTCCCTGGTGGTTCAGTGGTAAAGAACTCGCCTGCCGATGTGGGAGACACAGGTTTGATCCCTGGGTCAGGAAGATCTCCTGGAGAAAGAAATGTCAACCCACTCCAGTATTCTTGCCTGGGAAATCCCCTGGACAGAGGAGCCTGGAGGGCTACAGTCCATCGGGTCACAAAAGAGTGGTACACAACTTAGTGACTAAATAGCAACAACAACGTATTAGTTCACACCCCTGACAGGTTGTCACTGTCATGGTGATATTTGTTATTTGCATTAATTTTTAAGAATCAAATTTTCTTTGCAAATGGGGATATCCCCATGAGTCTTTTCAATAAGGACCAGAGTCACAACATTTAGGGAAGAAGCAAGTGTTCCCAAATGGTATTTTCTCAACTGGTTCTGTGCTCATCAAAGCCATAGGCCATCCGTTTTACTCGGATTTCTTTCTAAATTTAATTTATTTATTTAGGCTGTGCTGGGTCTTCATTACTTTGCATGGGTTTTCACTAGATGCAGTGAGTGGAGGCTATTTCTCATTGATGTGCTTGGGCTTCTCATTGCAGTGGCTTCTCTTTTTGTGGGGCACTATCTCTAGGTGCTTCAGCAGTTGCAGCATGCAAGCTCAGTAGTTGCAGCACATGGGCTCAGTAGTTGAGGCAGATGTGCTCTAGGGTGGGCAGGCTTCAGTAGTTGTGGCTCACGGGCCCTAAAGCACACGTTCAGTGCTTGTGGCACCCAGGTTTAGCTGCTCCAGTGCATATGGATTCTTTTCAGACCAGGGATTGAACCTGTGTTCCCTGCATTAGCAGGCGGATTCTTATCCACTGTGCCACCAGGGAGGTCCTTACTCCGATTTCTAATATAACACAAACAATCTATGATTAGCCTTCTTAACAGATTATAGGTGCTCTATAACTGCATGTCAAAATTCGAAGACTACCCTTCTGGCACGCTATTTCCACCTTTCATGACCCATTTAGCTTCTCCCAACAAGGCAAGTTAAAGGAGCTGGACTTTAACAGCATTCCTACCGACGGGCACACACCCTGGATCATAACCCTTCCTCCTACTGTATTATTTTGCTAAAGCATCTGTCTCCTCCCACTAAAGGAGCTCAAGGACAACATCAATATCATTCCCAATTGTGTTCCCCCCCCCCCAAGCTTAGCAAAGGAACTGGAAAACCAAGAAAATATTCAAAATTGTCTAACTGAAGTGAAAACAGTCCACAAAACTATCTTTCTAAGATAAAATGATAAAATGAACAAAAGGAATTTTTTTTTCAGATGAACAGCTTTAAGTTGACGAATGCTCAGAATAATAAAGTGCACTTTCACTGCAGCTTCTAAAACTCTCCCCTTCACAGCTGAGTTAACCGAAAGCAATTACAGAGCAAGAACGAAATCTGGAGATGTGTATAAGAGACAGCCTTTACTTGAGTTTACAATCTATTGATGAACCAACATAAAGATATCAAAACAATTAGCAACTAATGTAAAAGAACAGTAAAGAGATATTTAATTACCTACTGATGAAATAATGTTAAAATTAATATTACATATTTAATATTATTTATAAATATAAAATTTATAATTTTAATAAATTTTATAAAATATTGAAATTAATATTGAATAAATATTATACAGTAAATAATTTAAACAGTAAATAATTAAAAATATTGTGGGAGTTGAACTGTAAATTAAATTCTGAGTTTCTCAGCAGAAGTGAACATGATTATAAGAAAAGGGAAAAGATGCCAGAGGAAGCAGTTTTTCCTTGGAAGTTCCTTCCTTCAAATTCACAAGATTGCAAAAGTGTTACTTTACAGAAGATAGAGTAAAAGATGCCCTCAGTGACATTCTCAGAGGGACACAAAAATGGAACCCAGTTGGCTTTATCTTTTTACTTTGTATAACGCTGAAGGTCTAACATAGGAGGTGTGCACGCTAAGTCACTTGAGTTATGTCTGACTCTGCCACCCCATGGATTGTATCTCACCAGGCTCCTCTGTCCATGGAATTTTTCAGACAACAATACTGGAGAGGGTTGCCATTTTCTGCTCCAGGATATCTTCCTGACCCAGGGATCAAACTCAAGTCTCTTGTTTCTCTTGCATTGGCAGGTGGATTTTTTACCACTGCGCCACCTGGGAAGATCACTTTGATGGGCACCTACATTTTAAGTTGATATTCTGCCTGTCTGGTTGAGGGAAAGGTCTCTGTGCTCTAAATCCCACCTCTGCACAAGGTTGGGCTGAGCCTCTTTGTTAAAATGGTGGCACCAGATTACTGCACTCTGGGAAGGGTTGTGTCACCTGCCTGAGTTAGTGGGCTGAGAACTCTTGTTTTTATTGGCTGTTGAACTAAAGAGCCTCTTGATGAAAGTGAAAGAAGAGAGTGAAAAAGTTGGCTTAAAGCTCAACATTCTGAAAACTAAGATCCCGGCATCCAGTCCCATCACTTCATGGCAAATAGATGGGGAAACAGTGGAAACAGTGGCTGACTTTATTTTTCTGGGATCCAAAATCATTGCAGATGGTGACAGCAGCCATGAAATTAAAAGACGCTCACTCCTTGGAAGGAAAGTTATGAGCAACCTAGACAGCATATTCAAAAGCAGAGACATTACTTTGCCAACAAAGGTCCGTCTAGTCAAGGCTATGGTTTTTCCAGTAGTCATGTATGGATGTGAGGGTTGGACTATAAAGAAAGCTGAGTGCCAAAGAATTGATGGTTTTGAACTGTTGTGTTGGAGAAGACTCTTGAGAGTTCCTTGGACTGCAAGGAGATCCAACCGGTCCATCCTAAAGCAGATCAGTCCTGGGTGTTCACTGGAAGGACTGATGTTGAAGCTGAAACTCCAATACTTTGGCCACCTGATGCGGAGAGCTGACTCATTTGAAAAGACCCTGATGCTGGGAAAGATGGAGGGCAGGAGGAGAAGGGGACGACAGAGGATGAGGATGAGATGGCTGGATGGCATCACCGACTCAATGGACGTGAGTTTGAGTGAACTCCGGGAGTGAGTGATGGACAGGGAGGTCTGGAGTACTGCGGTTCCTGGGGTCGCAAAGAGTCGGACAAGACTGAGCGACTGAACTGAACTGAACTGAACTTCATGCCCTTCCTGAACTCCCTATGGTACTAATAACCTATGTTTACAGGCAAGTTTAACTGATAAACCAGGACCCTTATGGGGTTTTCCCGGAGGCTCAGTGGTAAAGAACTTGCTTACAAATGGAGGAGACGCAGGTTTGACCCTTGGATGGGGAAGATTTCCTAGAGAAGGGAATGGCAACCCGCTCCAGTACTCTTGCCTGGGAAATCCCATAGACAGAGGAGCCTGAGGGCTACAGTACATGGGGTCGCCAAGAGTTGGACATGACTGAGCTAATAAACAACAATAACAAGGCTCTTAACATACATGGGAAAACTGGAGTCTCAGGCAGAGCCGCTACCTAGTCAGCCAAACTTGAGACCAAACGTACCGCTTTACCTTTGCAGCTAACTCAGGACCCCAGAGAGTGCAGGGAAGGGGCTCTCTCCCAGGAATTCTTGTTTCCCTAAAAATATTCCACAGCCTTGGAGAATTAGTTTCCCGCTGCCTTGAGTGCACAAGCTAGGACACCTCGTGTCACACAAGGGAGGCCTGAGCGTGCGGAAAGTTCCGTCATCGGTGGTGGGCGGGGCGAGGATTCCCGGTTTGAGCCAGTCAGGAGGAGCCCCCGGAGGCGTGGCGGGGCGGGGCGAGCGAGGGGGCGGGGCCTGGGCGTGCCCTGCGGCGTGCGCCGGGCTGCCTAGCGCGCGACGGGGGCGGGGCAGCAGCTGCGGGCCCACGCCGTAAACAGACAACATGGCGGTGGCGGCTTCCGCGGCACCTGGGGCCTTGGGCACTTTGCAGGCTAGCCGTGCCCGTTTGGTGGCCGCTTGCTGTGCGCGGCTAGGCCCCAGGTGGAGGCTGCCCGGCTCCTGGACGTGCCCGCGGGTCGACTCGACGATATGGGCCCGGGGCTTGACGCCCGCGGCCGGGGGAGCGGCCTGGCAGAGGGGCTACAGCGCAGAGGTGAAGACTGAGGACGAGCTGCGGGTTCGGTACCTGGAGGAGGAGAACCGAGGTGAGGGGTGTGACCCGGGTGACCGTGGGTCCTAGGAAAGGGTCTCAAGGTCGCGTGTTTGGGCTGACGTCAATGTCTACGGAGAGGCTCGAGGAGGGGTGTCCTCCCTTCCCCCACACACGCTTTGCAGCTATTTAGTGCTTTCTGTGCCGTAAGAGGGCTTCCCTGGTGGCTCAGACGGTAAAGAATCTGCCTGCAATGCGGGAGACCTGGTTCTATCTGTGGGTTCGATCCTTGGGTTAGGAAGATCCCCTGGAGGAGGGCATGGCAACTCACTCCAGTATTCTTGCCTGGGGAATTCCATGGACTGAGGAGCCTGGCGGGCACAGTCCCTGGGGTGAAAAAGAATCGGACACGACTGAGCAACTAAGCACATGCCTAAAGATGTACTACAGACCAGCTTACCTGCAAAAGTAGCCCTTGGCGCCAAAGACAGAAATGAAGCTCATGCTTTCATCTCTAGATGAGCCAAGATTAATAAACCGGGTGAATGATGTTTGCTTCCAGATTTCGTTCTTGCTCTGTAATTGCTTTCGGTTAACTCAGCTGTGAAGGGGAGAGTTTTAGAAGCTGCAGTGAAAGTGCACTTTATTATTCTGAGCATTCGTCAACTTAAAGCTGTTCATCTGAAAAAAAAATTCCTTTTGTTCATTTTATCATTTTATCTTAGAAAGATAGTTTTGTGGACTGTTTTCACTTCAGTTAGACAATTTTGAATATTTTCTTGGTTTTCCAGTTCCTTTGCTAAGCTTGGGGGGGGGGGAACACAATTGGGAATGATATTGATGTTGTCCTTGAGCTCCTTTAGTGGGAGGAGACAGATGCTTTAGCAAAATAATACAGTAGGAGGAAGGGTTATGATCCAGGGTGTGTGCCCGTCGGTAGGAATGCTGTTAAAGTCCAGCTCCTTTAACTTGCCTTGTTGGGAGAAGCTAAATGGGTCATGAAAGGTGGAAATAGCGTGCCAGAAGGGTAGTCTTCGAATTTTGACATGCAGTTATAGAGCACCTATAATCTGTTAAACAGAAATGCAAAACCAGTTAAGTCATGTTTGATATCTGTAAGCTCCTAATATATCAAGAAAGATACTGGTCACTAAAAGATTATGCTAACTTTAAAGGCTTGATGAGAGCAGAAGGTTGTAGTGCCCGCAAGAGGCATATGATCAGCCATATTCGGTGAGATTGGAAGGTTCCAGATGGGAGGTTCTGAGGGTCAAGTTAGGATTTTGCCAGATGCATATGCCATCCAAAGCGTTCCTTGGAATGGAATTTGACATTACTGAGGCAAACTTCTCTGTGCTTCTATTTTCTTGTGTGTAATATAGAAAAAGTAATACTGACTTTGATGGCTGCTGTGGAGATTAGATGGGAGTGTGATATTAATTGCCCACTAAGTATCAGTCTAGCTCTCAGTGGGTGCTCTAAAGTATATGATGAGTTATTTCATTTATTTATTATTCCTGATAGAAGAGCATGGTTAAAGGCATGGCATATGAACATGTATGGTGTTCTGGGGAAATGACATAGGGCATATATGGTTGTAGTATGGCATGACAGGCAGAATACTGAGAAATTCAACTGGAAAGTAGATTAGTACTGGAGTGACTAGAGCCGTTAATCCTCCCATCTTTTGGGTAAGCTTAGTCTTGTCAGGATTTACATTAGATGTGCCAACAGTACATTAGATACAAAAGCATTGCAGTACAGCTAGTAATATGCACCATATTCTGTATTTTTTTTAACCTAAATAATGTACCGGAGAAGGCAATGGCAGGCCACTCTAATACCCTTGCCTGGAAAATCCCATGGAAGGAGGAGCCTGGTAAGCTGCAGTCCATGGGGTCGCTAAGAGTCGGATGCGACTGAAGCAACTTAGCAGCAGCAAATAATGCATACTGAAAATAAATTTTCATAAAATTTCTGAAAAGTCATTCAGTGAAGTTTCAACTGGATCAAGGGAAAGAAATCAGAGTATAAATTCAGAATGTAAAATCAACTACTAGTAAATACAGTTTTTTAAGAAAATTGACCTGCTTCCTTTCAGGATTGGCCAGGTAACAACTTAGTTTTGTCTAACATTATATAGGCTTTGCTTTACTGTCAAACCAGCAATAAGCAGTGCAAAGAAAAACAGCATGGCAAGGCTGATGGAAGTGAAGGCGTCTCCGTGATGTCTTTGCTTCTTATTAGAGGCAAGTCTAAAATTTTGTCCTCTCAGTAGTCTGCAGGCAATATGATGACTCTGCTGGGTCAGAAGAAGAAGTGAAGAAGTGAAGTCACTCAGTCGTGTCTGACTCTTTGCGACCCGGTGGACTATAGCCTGCCAGGCTTCTCTGTCCATGGGATTCTCCAGGCAAGAATACTGGAGTGGGTTACCATTTCCTTCTCTAGAGGATCTTCTCCCCAGGGATTGAACCCGGATCTCCTGCATTGGAGGCAGACGCTTTAACCTCTGAGCCACCAGGATCCCCAAACTGCTCTCTGCCCTGTAGGCCTTGTTAGGCTTCGGGAGGTAGGTAAGTGCAGAATATATCAGCTCTCCTAGTTTTCTGAGTTCCATATTTGTAATTTGTTGTGGAAGCTCAGTTAGACACCAACTTTCTTTAGTCGTTATTTCTTGCATTGTTGTATAGCGTACTTAGCGTTTAGAGCAGTGGTACTGGTTATGGTTTACAGAGGTCTCTCCTGATTTTCTGCAGTGGCCTCTTTTATAGGTCTCCAGTCATTCTCCTTCCCAGTTTATTCTTTGCCTTGGTGCTGGAGTTATTTTTTCAAGGCCAAGCAAGAACTGCATGTCTGTTCAGTTAGAAACCTCTAGTGGTCTCTAATGTCTGCCAGCTCTCACAACTGCAGATACTTACAGAGCACTCATCTCCTGCCTGCTGCACCTAAGCCTTACCTTCTCCTGCTCCTGTGTGTCAGTGCTCGCATACACCTTCTGGAGTGACCTGTCTCCTGTCCCCACCAACCTTCTCCCAGTCCAACAGACTTCTCCTTGTAAATGTGACCCATTTAAAAAATAGTTTTTCTGAATTTTGCACCAGCTTCTGGCAGAAAGAGAACAAATAAGCAAATGCATAATGTAAGTTATTCTGAATACCTGCTCCTTCCTCCTGCATTCACATCTTCTGGAGTGTCTTTGTAATCCTTCCACTTTTCTCCATGTTCTTCACCAGCACTATTCTTGTCCAAGCCTGTATCACCTCTTGTGTGGATTGTTGCAGAGTTCAGCTAGCTTGTCTTCCTACTGCTTTAAAAGATTGATTCCTTTCATATTTTTCTCATGTTTCAAAAAATGTATTTTCATATATTTTATGGAGTGTGAATTCTCTCTCAGTAAAGTTCTTGATTTAGATAGGCATGTATATTTTAAGAATTTTATTGAGATAGTTAACATTATAAAATTAAAAATGTATAATTGTTTTTAGTATATTTATGGAGCCATCACCATGATCCAGTTTTAGAACATTTTTATCACTCTAGAAAGAAACCGTGTGTTATTTAACAGTGATTCCCTATTTTCAATACTCCCTCTCCCTCCAAATTAAGACCCATTTGTCATCTACTTTCTGTTTCAAAAGATTTTTTTTCAACATATTTTATTTTGGTTTTTTAAAAAAATTATTTTTAATTGGAGGATGATTGGTTTACAGTATTGTGTTGGTTTCTGCCATGTATCAACATGAATCAGCCATAGGTATATGTATGTCCCCTCTCTCTTGAAACTCTCTCCAACCAATAGATTTTTCTGCTTTGGACTTTTCACGTAAAGAAATCATATGTGGTTATTTGTGGCTTTTTCACTTGGCAATATGCTTTCAAGATTCTCTTATGCTGTGGCATGTATCAGTGCTTCATTTCTTTTTATGACTGAATAGTATTCCGTTGTTTGGATCGTTTTTTTGTTTGTTCATTATTGATGTACATTTGGATCATTTCCACTGTTTGATCTTGTGAACAGTGCTGCTTAGAACATTCTGTATACATTTTTATGAATACCCTTTTTTATTTCCACTTGGGAGTGCAATTGCTGGATCCTATGCTGATTGTAATTCTATGATTAACATTTTGAGGAACTGCCAGTTTCCCAAAGTGCCTGCAGCATTTTCCATTCCCACCAGCAACGTGTAAGGGTTCTAATTTCTTCATATCATGACCAATATTTTGGGTTTTGATTATAGCCACTGTGTGTGGTTTGAAGGGATATCATAGTGTGGCTTTGATTTGGACTTTCCTAATTGTTAAAGATGTTTAGTATGAGTATCTTTTTACGTGCTTATTGTCCATGTATATATCTTCTTTAGAGAAATGTCTTCTCAAATCCTTTTTAATGGGATTGTTCTTTTGTTGTTGAATTGTAAGTGTTCTTTATATATTCTGGATACAAGTCCCTATTCAGATATGTAACTTGAATATATTTTCTCATGTTTTATGGGTTGTCTTTTCATCCTTGTTAATTTTGAAGAACCTAGGTTTTTAATTATGGTGTAGTACAATTTTCATGGACAGAGGAGTCTGGCAGGCTACAGTCCATGGACTTGCTGGACATGACTTAGCTACTAAACCAACAACTGACCAACAGCTTATTTATTTATTTATTTATTTTTGTTGTTGAATATCAAAGAATCTCTAGAGAATTCTCAGTTTTTTCAAGAAAGTCAAGTCAACTGGGATTTTGATAGGGATTGTATTGTATAGGTAGATCGATTGGGGAATATTGCATTTATAACAGTGTTAAATTTATGATTCTGTGAACATGGAATATCTTTTCACTCAACAATGTTTTGTATTTTTTCAGTGTGTAAGTCTTGCATTACATGATTTTTGTTAAATTTATTTCTATTTCATTCTTTTTGGATGTTACTGTAAATGGAATTGTTTTCTTAGTTTTCAGATTGCTCATTGCTATTCTACTGATGCTGGGAGGGATTAGGGGCAGGAGGAGAAGGGGACAACAGAGGATGAGATGGCTGGATGGCATCACTGACTCGATGGACGTGAGTCTGAATGAACTCCGGGAGTTGCTGATGGACAGGAAGGCCTGGCGTGCTTCAATTCATGGAGTCGTAAAGAGTCGGATACGACTGAGTGACTGAACTGAACTGAACTGATTCTCCAGTAATACAGTTGTTTTTGTATGTTGACCTTATATCATGCAACTCTGCTGAACTTGCTTATTTAGTCTCATAATTTTTAATGAGTTTCTTAATATTTATGTATAACTACAAGATTCATGTCATCTGCACATAGAAGAAATTTTACTTATTCTTTTCCAATCTGGATGCCTGTTATTTCTTTCTCTTGTGTAATCTCCTTCCTTGAGCCTCCATTACAGTGTAGAATAAAAGTATCAAGAACAGACATCCGAATCTTTTTCCTGATATGTGGTGAAAGCATTCATTCTTTTACCGAGTATGATACTAGCCGTGGGTTTTTGGTAGATATCCTTTATCAAGTTGAAGGAACCTCTGTTTGTTCATACTTATAAGTGTTTTTATCTGGGTAAAAGTAAGTGAAAGTTGCTCAGTCATGTCTGACTCTTTGCTACCCCATGGACTATACAGTCCATGAAATTTTCCAGGCCAGAATACTGGAATGAGTAGCTTTTCCCTTCTCCAGGAGATCTTCCCAACCCAGGGACTGAACCCAGGTCTCCCACATTGCAGGTGGATTCTTTACCAACTGAGCCACAAGGGAAGCGCAAGTATTCTGGAGTAGGTAGCCTGTCCCTTCACCAGCAGATCTTCCTGACCCAGGAATTGAACCAGGGTCTCCTGCATTGCAGGCGGATTCTTTACCAGCTGAAATATGAGGGAAGCCCTTATCTGGTTGAATTTTGTCCAGTTCTTTTACTGCATCTGTTGACATGATTGTATGACTTTTCTTGTTAAGCCTATTATATATTGATTATGTTAATTGATCTTCAAATATTGAACACACACCTGGAATAAATCCCACTTGATTTTGGAGAATAATTATTTTTATACATTGCTGCATTTAATTTGATAACAGTTTATTGAGGATTTTTGCTTTTATGTTCATGAAAGATAGTGGTCTTTAGTTTTCCATTCTTGGTATATCTTTGTCTGGTTTTGGTATAAGGAAAATGCTTGCTTCATAGAATGAACAAGAAAGTGCCTCTTCTGCTTCTATTTTCTGGAAGAGATTGTATATCATTTTTTTCTTTGGATGTTTTGGTAGAATTAAAAGTGAAACTATCTGCACCTGATGTTTTCTATTTTGGAAGGTTGTTAATTGTTAATTACATTTCTTTAATAGATGGAGGCCTGTTTGACTTATCTCTTTCTTGTCCTGGTAGATTGTGCCTTTCAGGAAGTGGGTTTATTTCATATAACTTAGCCAATTTGTTGGCATACAGTTGTTCATAATGCTTCTTTATTATGCTGTATCAAAGAGATTCAGCAGTGATGAATTTCTCATGTTAGTAGTTTGTATTTTCTTTCAAAAGATTTCTGAAATTAGTAGTTTGTTTTCTTTCTTTCTTTCTCTCTCTCTCTCTCCCCCTTGGCGAGCCTGGCTAGAGGTTTATCAGTTTATTGATCTTTTTAAAGAACTAAGTTTTGATTTGACTAATTTCTTTTCTACTCATTTTCTGTTTTTATGTCATTGATTTCTTCTGATTTTTAATTTTTTCCCAAATTTGTGTTAGATTTAATTTGTTGTTTGTTTTCTAGTTTCTTAAGGTGGAAGTGTAGATTTCCATTTCTTAATAAGTGCATCAGTGTTATCACTAAGCACTGCTTTTGGTGTGTCGCACGTATTTTGAGTTCAGTTGCTCACTCGTGTCCTACTCTTTGTGACCCCCTGAACCACAGCATGCCAGGCCTCCCTGTCCATCACCAAATCCCAGAGTTCACCCAAACCCATGTCCATTGAGTCAGTGATGCCATCCAACCATCTCATCATCTGTTGTCCCTTTCTCCTGCCCTCAGTCTTTCCCAGCATCAGGGTCTTTTCATATGAGTCAGCTCTTCACGTCAGGTGGCCAAAGTATTGGAGTTTCAGCTTCAACATCAGTCCTTCCAATGAACACCCAGGACTGATCTGCTTTAGGATGGACTGGTTGGATCTCCTTGCAGTCCAAGGGACTCTCAAGAATCTTCTCCAACACCACAGTTCAAAAGCATCAATTCTTCTGCACTCAGCTTTCTTTATAGTCCAACTTCCACATCCATACATGACTACTGGAAAAACCATAGCCTTGACTAGATGGACCTTTGTTGGCAAAGTAATGTCTCTGCTTTTGAATATGCTGTCTAGGTTGGTCATAAGTGTCTTTTAATTTCATGGCTGCAGTCACCATCTGCAATGATTTTGGAACCCCCCAAAATTAAAGTCAGCCACTGTTGCCACTGTTTCCCCGTCTATTTGCCATTAAATGATAGGGCCAGATGCCATGATCTTAGTTTTCGGAATGTTGAGCTTTAAGCCAACTTTTTTCACTTTCCTCTTTCACTTTCATCAAGAGGCTCTTTAGCTCTTCTTCACTTTCTGCCATAAGGGTGGTGTCATCTGCATATCTGAGATTATTGATATTTCTCCCGGCAATCTTGATTCCAGCTTGTGTTTCTTCCAGCCCAGCATTTCTCATGTTATACTCTGCATATACGTTAAATAAGCAGGGTGACAATATACAGCCATGATGTACTCTTTTCCCGATTTGGAACCATGTCCAGTTCTAACTGTTGCTTCCTGACCTGCATACAGGTTTCTCAAGAGGCAGGCCAGGTGGTCTGGTTTCCCCATCTCTTTCAGAATTTTCCACAGTTTATTGTGATCCACACAGTCAAAGGCTTTTGGCATAGTCAATAAAGCAGAAATAGATGTTTTTCTGGAACTCTCTTGCTTTTTCGATCCAGCGAATGTTGGCAGTTTGATCTGTGGTTCCTCTGCCTTTTCTAAAACCAGCTTGAACATCTGGAAGTTCATGGTTCATGTGTTGCTGAAGCCTGGCTTGGAGAATTTTGAGCATTACTTTACTAGCATGTGAGATGAGTGCATTGTGTGGTGGTTTGAGCATTCTTTGGCATTGCCTTTCTTTGTGATTGGAATGAAAACTGACATTTTCCAGTCCTGTGGCCACTGCTGAGTTTTCCTAATTTGCTCACTATTGAGTGCAGCATTTTCACAGCATCATCTTTTAGGATTTGAAATAGCTCAACTGGAATTCCATCACCTCCACTAGCTTTATTCATAGTGATGCTTCCTAAGGGGTAGGGGGACACATGCATATTTTGGTAAGTTGTATTTTCAGTTTCATTTAGCTAAAAATATTTTAAAGTTCTCTCTAGATTTCTTTTATTTATATTTTACTTAGAAGTACCTTATTTAATCTCCAAGTATTTTAAAGTTTTCCAGCTGTCTTTCTGTTACTGATTCCTGGGGTTTATTTCCATTGTTATTTAGGAGCGTACTTCAGTATGATTTCTATTTTAAATTTGTAATGGTGTGTTTTTTGCCCAAAATATGGTCTGTCATGGTGAATATCCATATGACCTTGGGAAGATTTAATAGTCTGCTGTTATTGGATGCAGTATTCTATATTCAGTTAGATATAGTATTCCGTTAGATTTAGTTAATTTTTTGGTTGGTATTCAGTTCAGCTATACTGTTAATTGATTTTCTGCCTGCTGGATCTATTAGTGATAGAGGCGAGTTGAAATTTGCAGCTGTAATGATGAATTTGTTTATTTCTCCTGTGATTCTGTCAGTTTTTAAATCATACAAATTTAAGCTCTATTGTTTGGTGAATGTGAAGTTGCTCAGTCGTGTCTGACTCTTTGCAACCCCATGGACTGTAGCCTACCAGGCTCCTCCATCCATGAGATTCTCCAGGCAAGAATACTGGGTTTGGTGAATGCACATGGGTTGTTATGTTGGAGAAGTGACCCCTCCAACATTACCCCCTTTTCTTAATCAGACTATTTTTTGTTCTGAGATCTGCTTTCTCTGAAATTAATGTTACCACTCCAGGTTTTATTAGTGCTATTGTTGTTTAGTTGCTAAGTTGTGTCTGACTTTTGTGACCCCGTGGACTGTAGCCTGCCAGGCTCCTTCCTCTGTCTGTGGGATTTTTCCAGGTAAGGATACTTAATTGCGTTGCCATTTCCGTCTACTGATCTTCCTGACCCGGGGATTGAACTCAAGACTCCTGCCATTGGCAGGCGATTTCTTTACTGCTGAGCCACCTGGGAGATCCTTTTTTACTGTTAGCATTGATTATCTTTCTTCATCTTTTGATTTTTTTAAATCAGTGTGTGTCTTTATATTTAAAGTGGATTTCTTGTATGTGTCATATGGTTGGGTATTGTTTTAAACCATTCTGACAGTATCTGTCTTTTAATTAGGGTATTTTAGACCATTCATACTTAAATTGATTATTGAAATAATTGGATTATTATGTATTTATAACTGTTTTCTATTCATTGCCCTTGTTTTTTTTTTCATTTTTTAACTTTCACTAATTTTCTGCCAATTTTCTTCCCTCTTTTAGCTTATCAGTTACCCTTTTTTAGAGATTGTATTGGTTGCCATGTTATTTGCGGTACATATTTACAACTAATCTGCATCTACTTTTAATAACACTGTATGACTTCATACTAGTAAAGGTATAAATGCGTATTCCCATTTCTTTCCTCCCATACCATTGCTATCATTCTTTACACTTTTCTGTAAGCGACAGTCACCACATACATTATTGTCTGATTGTTTGGAATAAGTTGTTATCATTTAGTTATAAGTCGGAAGGAACATTGGCATTTATTTACTAGTCTGTTGTTAGCAGTAGTTGGGCTTAATAGTTCTGAATTTGTTTTCCTTTTATTGTAGAATAGAGCAAATGAAAACCTGTTGGTTTTGGGAAGTAGACTTTTCATTATGATGAAAAGAGAAGAGAAGGAGAGAGAAGATACAAATATGGGATGGGGGAAAGTGAGGAAGAAACTTGTTGCATTGGATTTGAATTAGAGTTACTAGGACAAACTTATAAAAATCATAAGTATATTGTATGTATACATATTTACATTTATTAACTTTTCTGACCACTAAAATTGTCTAAATGAAATGATACTACGGTAGCAATAAACATATCTGATATCCAGATTTTGGTTTCTAGAGACTATTCCCCCATTAAAAGAAGCCAGGACTTTTTGGAGAAATGTCTGATTTCACGTTTGGAGCACGGAAAGTGAAAGATGAGTCTGGAATATTTTTGTGGGCTAGGAAGCAAGGAAGTGTTCAAATAGTAAAAAGATCGTGGCAGGGCACAGCCTTACAGTGCTCTCACTGAGCATAGCTAGGGTAATTTGCACATGAATGGATTAATGGAACAGTGTTAATGGATTATATAGCACCTTGAATGAAGAATTGATGAAGCCATAGAGATTACACGAAATAGTGTGGTAGGGAAGAACATATTTTTATAGAAGAATGGTAGCAATGATAGAAAATCACCGTTTTTTGAACCACCAAGATAAAAGTAAAGGAATTACCATGGCAATGAGATACAGATGCTTTATCTTTTTCCAAGTTGGTATACATTTTTCCCAACACTGCTTCACCATCTTCACTCCACTGATTTGAAGGGCATTTTCTGTCACACGCTGGATTCCCATGCTGTCTTTGTGCCCTGTCTTGTGGTCTCTGCAGGCGTGCCCCATCGTTCCTGGCTCCCCTGCGCTGTGCTTCGGTGGGGCCCGCTGCTCACGCCTCCATCTGCGCTCTTGCTGTTTCCTTCTTTGTTTTCATTCCTTTTCCTGTGTGGCTATTTTCCTACAGGACTTTCGCAATGTTGATGTGTAATTTCAGAAAAAGGCTTATTAGTATTTCTATTGGCATTGTGTTGAATTTAAAATTAGTATATTTACATGATTTTTTTTTTAATATAAAAACATGATGTTTCTATTTGCTTAATTCTGCTTCGGTTTAAAAAGTGCCTACCTGTAGGGCTTGCGCATTTATGTTACATGGCTCCCAGGTCACCCTGCCTCCTGTCTGGTTCATAAAAATGAAATAATTTGTTTCAATGTATCTTCTAAGTGGTTTCCTTTCTCCCTCTGTTTCTCTGTTTCTCTATACAAAGGCTATTGTTTCTGGATGTATTAATTTCATGTGTTTCAAATAAATATGCTTTTGTTTGCAGTAGTTTTTTATTTGATTTGCATTTTCTAGGTTTATAATCATCGTTTGTTAATGATTTTCTAATGTTTCTAAAATTTGGATATTATAAAAATTGCTACATATTCTCTTTGTATTCAAGTGAAAGATTTCTGGGTTAAATCATTATATTTTTAGTGGTAAGTTCTCACTACTTTTATAGTATTTTAAGGAGCCTGAATTATATATAGTTTATCAAAAGTATTCTGTTCTCTAGTTTTCATGAATATTACATGTGATTTTGTTATTAAAAATATTAAATTATTGAGGTTTACAAAATTCTAAAGTAGCAATATGTGCTCATTGGTAAAAATAAAACAAAACAAAAAAGACCATGCAAGGGTGCTGCCTCTTCACTTTCAAACCCTTTTATCAAAAG
Organism: Madoqua kirkii; assembly: GCA_006408675.1. NCBI lineage: Eukaryota > Metazoa > Chordata > Mammalia > Artiodactyla > Bovidae > Madoqua > Madoqua kirkii. Next base: position 37,070 of record SJYC01067471.1, read on the forward strand.
TAAAGACTTTATATTTTGAGTCCTTGTTGTGAATGATAATTTTATTCACTTCTGATTTATGTTACCTACAGAATTGTTTATATAGACAGTATCTGAACTTTTTTTGGTGTAAGGTGAGAAACTGCTGGTCTACATCTTTAATCTTCTAGCTGTACAATTTCTGTCATTTGTAACCTTAGTTTATATCATCAGAGCTTTTGATAGTTGCATCTTGTTCTGTTATCCAGTGCTTTATCTAGAGATTGACCTGGTGCTTTATCTGGAGATTGAATATAAACAGAGTTTGTAATGTTATTGATAATATTTATATTGGTACTACCTTTAGTATATCTTTAGAAGCAGTTTGCTTTCCATCTCTGCTCCACAGCCTGTGTGATCTCTCACCTGGATCTCTGCAGTAGCATCTTGTTTCAAGGTGTACATCCAGTAGTTTTTAGGTTATTCCATGTTTACAGCCATCACCACTGTCTTAATTCCTTTCAAATTGCTTTCAAAACAAAGCCAGGCTTCTTAGTTACTTCTTCCTCATCCCATTTTCCCCAAGATTTCCAAAACCCACTAATCTCCTTTCTGTCTTTATGGAGTTTGTCTATACCAGGTACTTCATAGAAGTAGAATCATACCATATGTGATTTATGTCTGAGTTCTTTTAGCCTAATGTTTTCAGAGTTCATCTGTTTTACAGCATGTATCAGCATTTCATTTGTTTTTATGGCTCAATACTATTTCCTTGAATGGATATGACTTTTTTGTGAACAGTTATTTGTTTGAATGTATGTTTCTTCATTCTTTTGAGTAGATACCTAGGAGTAGACTCATTGGGCCATGTGGTCACTTTATGTTTGGTGTTTGGAGAAACTGCCAGACTGTATGAGAGTGTGTATGAGAGTTCTTATTTCTCCACATCCTCGTCAATACTTGTTTCTTTTTAAAAAAAAAATTAAAGCCATCTTACAGGGAATAAAGTAATTTTTTGGTTTTTGATTTAAGTTTCTTCAGTAACAAATTCATTGTCTTATTTAATTTTGAAAAAAAAAAAAACCTTTCAATTGTTTAACACCAATTTTTTAAACATTTTGTATTGGCGTGTAGCCAATTAACAGTATTGTGGTAGTTTCCCGTGAACAGCAAAGGGACTCAGCCTTAGGTATGCATGTATCCATTCTCTCCCAAACCCCGACTCCCATCCAAGCTGGCACATAACATTGAGCAGGATTCCATGTGTTATATAACAGGTCCTGGTTGGTTTTCTGTTTTAAATATAACAATGTGTACATGACTTCCCCAAAGTCCTTAACTATTTCCTTCCCCCCAGCAACCGTAAGTTTGTTTTCCAGGTCTGTGAGTAAAATATGGGAAGAAGACCTGAAGTGACATTTTCCCAAAGAGGACATACAGATGACCAACAGGCACATGAAAAGATGTTCAGCATCGCTGATTATTGGAGAAATGCAAGTCAGAGCCACAGTGAGAGATCATCTCAGACTGGCCAGAATGGCTGTCATCAAAAACTCCACAGACAGCAGATGCTGGAGAGGGTGTGGAGAGGAGGGAGCCCTCTTGTACTGTTGGTAGGAGTGTAAATTGGAACAGCCACTATGGAGAACAGTAGGGAAGTTTCTGAAAACACTAAAAATAGAGCTATCATATAACCCTGCAGTCTCTCTCCTGGGCACATATCCAGAGAAAACCATGGCCTGAAAAGAAACATGCACCTCAGTGTCCATTGTGACACAGCTTACAGTTGCCAAGACATGGAAGCACCCTTATTGTCCATCAACAGAGGAACAGATAAGAGGTGGCACATGTATGCAGTGGAATATTACACAGCCATTAAAAAGAAAGGGGTGATGCCATTTGCAGCAACATGGATGGACCTAGAGAGTGGAGAGTGTCATAATGAGTGAAGTAAGTCAGAGAGAGGGAAAGATCGTATTAGTTCAGTTCAGTCGCTCAGTTGTGTCCGACTTTTTGTGACCCCATGAATCACAGCACACCAGGCCTCCCTGTCCATCACCAACTTCCAGAGTTCACTCAGACTCATGTCCATTGAGTTGGTGATGCCATCCAGCCATCTCATCCTCTGTTGTCCCCTTCTCCTCCTGCCCCCAATCCCTCCCAGCATCAGGGTCTTTTCCAATGAGTCAGCTCTTCGCATGAGGTGGCCAAAGTACTGAGTTTCAGCTTTAGCATCTGTCCTTCCAAAGAACACCCAAGACTGATCTCCTTTAGGATAGACTGGCTGAATTTCCTTGCAGTCCAAGGGACTCTCAAGAGTCTTCTCCAATACCACAGTTTAAAGCGTCGATTCTTCGATGCTCACCTTTCTTCACAGTCCAACTCTCACATCTATACATGACCACTGGAAAAACCATAGCCTTGACTAGATGGACCTTTGTTCGCAAAGTAATGTCACTGCTTTTGAATATGCTATCTAGGTTGGTCATAACTTTTCTTCCAAGGAGTAAGCGTCTTTTAATTTTCATGGCTGCAATCACCATCTGCAGTGATTTTGGAGCCCCCCAAAATAAAATCTGACACTGTTTCCACTGTTTCCCTGTCTCCCTGTCTTTTCCATGAAGTGATGGGACCAGATGCCATGATCTTCGTTTTCTGAATGTTGAGCTTTAGGCCAACCTTTTCACTCTCCTCTTTCACTTTCATCAAGAGGCTCTTTAGTTCCTCTTCACTTTCTACCATAAGAGTGGTATCATCTGCATATCTGAGGTTATTGATATTTCTCTCGACAGTCTTGATTAAGGTTATGCTTCTTCCAGCCCAGCATTTCTTATAATGTACTCTGCATAGAAGTTAAATAAGCAGGGTAACAATCTACAGCCTTGACATACTCCTTTTCCTATTTGGAAGCAATCTGTTGTTCCATGTCCACTTCTAACTGTTGCTTCCTGACCTGCATATAGGTTTCTCAAGAGGCAGGCCAGGTGGTCTGGTATTCCCATCTCTTTCAGTTTCTTGTGATCCACACAGTCAAAGGCTTTGGTACAGTCAATAAAGTAGAAATAGATGTTTTTCTGGAGCTCTCTTGCTTTTTCGATGAACCAGCGGATGTTGGCAATTTGATCTGTGGTTCCTCTGCCTTTTCTAAAACCAGCTTGAACATCTGGAAGTTCATGGTTCACGTATTGCTGAAGCTTGGCTTGGAGAATTTTGAGCATTACTTTACTAGCATATGAGATGAGAGCAGTTGTGCGGTAGTTTAAGCATTCTTTAGCATTGCCTTTCTTTGGGATTGGAATGAAAACTGACCTTTTCCAGTCCTGTGGCCACTGCTGAATTTTCCAAACTTGCTGGCATATTGAGTGTAGCACTTTTACAGCATCATCTTTTAGGATTTGAAATAGCTTAACTGGAATTCCATCACCTCCACTAGCTTTGTTCCTAGTGATGCTTTCTAAGGCCCACTTGACTTCACATTCCACGATGTCTGGCTCTAGGTGAGTGATCACACCATTGTGATCATCTGGGTCGTGAAGATCTTTTTTGTACAGTTCTTCTGTGTATTCTTGCCACCTCTTAATATTTTCTGCTTCTGTTAAGTCCCTACCATTTCTGTCCTTTATTGAGCTCATCTTTGCAAGAAATGTTCCCATGCTATATCTAATTTTCTTGAAGAGATCTCTAGTCTTTCCCATTCTATTGTTTTCCTCAGTTTCTTTGCACTGATTGCTAAGAAAGGCTTTCTTATCTCTCCTTGCTATTCTTTAGAACTCTGCATTCAGATGGGAATATCTTTCCTTTTCTCCTTTGCTTTTTGCTTCTTTTCTTTTCACAGCTATTTGTAAGACCTCCTCAGAAAGCCATTTTGCTTTTTTGCATTTCTTTTCCATGGGGATGGTCTTGATCCATGTCTCTTGAACAGGTCACAAACCTCCGTTTATAATTCATCAGGCACTCTGTCTGTCAGATCTGGTCCCTTAAATCTGTTTCTCACTTCCACTGCATAATCATAAGGATTTGATTTAGATTATATCTGAATGGTCTAGTAGTTTTCCTTACTTTCTTCAATTTAAGTCTCACTTTGGCAATAAGGAGTTCATGATCTGAGCCACAGTCAGCTCCTGGTCTTGTTTTTGCTGACTATATAGAGATTCTCCATCTTTGGCTGCAAAGAATATAATCAGTCTGATTTCACTGTTGACCACCTGGTGTTGATCACTGAGTGAAGGAAGTCAGAGAGAGAGAAGTATCATATGACATCCCTTATATGTGGAAAATAAAAAGAAATGATACAAATGAGTCTCATTTAATTTATTATATCTTCTTTGAGAAATATTTATTCAACTCCTTTGCCTGTTTTTTCAGTTGAGTTGTCTTTTTGTTGTGAGTGGTACCAATTCTTTATATAGTCTCAGTATTAACCCCATATCAGATGTATCATTTGCAAATATTTTCTATTTGTGGGTTTTTTCACTTCCTTGGTAATTTTGATGAAGTCTAGTTTATCTCTTTTTTTCTTTCATTGCTTGTGCTTTTGTTGTCATATTTAAGTCAGTGTTGCCTAAATCAGGATTGGGAAGATTTATACTTCTGTTTCCTTCTAAGAGTGTTACAGTTTTAGGTCTTAGATCCATTTTGAGATAATTTTGTATATGCTGTGAGTAAAGAGCCCAACTCCATTCTTTTGTGGGTGAATATCTAGTTGTCCACCCCTGTGTGTTGAAAAGTTGTGTACCATTGGATGGTCTTGGTATCCTTGTTGAAAACAAATTGATCATTCAGTTTTATTACTGAGGTCTTTCTTTATTACTTAGATCTCTTTCAGTGTGTTTTGTAGTTTTCAGTGAAATTTGTTGGTTAAATTTATTCCTAAGTAATTGTGTATATATATATTTTTGATGCTGTTACAAATTGAATTGTTTTCTTATTTGCATTTTTGGAGTGTTCATTGATAGTGTATAGAAATATAACTAATTTTTGTATATTGATATTATATTATGCAGCTTTTCTGAGTTCACTTATTACGGGATTTTCTGTGTGTAAGACCATATTTTTGTGAATAGAGATAGACTTAATTCTTTCTTTTCCTCATAGCTCAGTTGGTAAAGAATCTGCCTGCAGTGCCGGAGACCCTGGTTTGATTCCTGGGTTGGGAAGATCTGCAGAGAAGGGATAGGCTACCCGCTCCAGTATTCTTGGACTTTCCTTGTGGGTCAGCTGGTAAAGAATCCGCCTGCAATGCAGGAGACCTGGGTTCAGTTGGGAAGATCCCCCAGAGAAGGGAAAGGTTACGTACTCCAGTATTCTGGCCTAGAGTATTCCGTGGACTGTATAGTATACAGGGTCACAAAGAGTCAGACACGACTGAGCAACTTTCACTTTCACTTTTTTTCCTGCTTGAATTCCTTTTATTTCTTTTTCTTGCCTACTTACCCTGGCTAGAATTTCTGTTACATTATTAAATAAATAAAGTGATGAAAAAGGACATCCTTATCTAATTTTTTTATCTCAGGGAAAAGACTTTAAGCCTTTTAACATTAAATATGATGTTAATTGTAAGTGTGTGTTTTCTTTTTTTAATAAATGTCCGTTACTAGGTTAAGGAAATTTTCTTCTGTTACTAGTTTGTTGAGGTTTTTAAGTTATTATAATTTCTTAAAAATCATTTAAGGCATGTTGGATTTTGTCTAGTGTTTCTTTTGCATCAGTTGAGGTGATCATATAATTTTAAAATATTTTCTTTAATTTTGTTAGTGTGGTGTGTTACTTTGCTCAGTTTTTGTGCTAAACTACTCTTGAATTCCTGGGATAACTCTTGGTCATGACTGCTAAATTTGACTTGCTAGTATTTTGTTGAGGATTTTTTTACATCTGTATTCATAAGGGATATTGGTCTAGTATATTCTTGCTTCCATCTAATCTGTTTTCTATACTGTGGCCTGAATGACCTTTTTAAAATGTAAGTTTGAACATAGAAAAATTTCCCCAATTTGAAAAAAAGCTATTAGAAATGCATAGCAAACATTTTACCAAACGGTGAAACGCTCAGAAACATTTTCACTAAACGTATTGACAAAATAAAGGAACTACTATTTTTGCTAGTATTATATTGGACTTGAAGTTTTAGCTAAAGTGAAACAGCAGGAGAAGGAAATGAGAAATTAACATTGGAGCAGAAAACATAACTGCTAGTACTTTTGAACAAGATTGTGTATTGACTTAGAATATTTAAGAGAAGCATGTAAGTCTATTAATATTTCATAAATTTGCCAGAAAAAGTTTATGTAAAATAGCACTAAAAAATTGCACTTTCTACATACTCTCAATATGTAATTAGAAAATGTAACTGATATAGAGTGATTTTTATAGTCATTTAGAATACAGTTGTTTGATTTTTAAAATCAGAAGGAAAATAATGGATTGTTTTGTAAGTGGTTCCAGCCAAAAATGTTGGTGCATATTAGAGAAAGTAAGACTCCGGTGGAGTTGAGAGCAGCAGAAATGAAAGTGGTCAGTGTAAGGAGACAGTATCAGAGGACTGTTTTATTCACTGGGGTAGAGAACCCTTTATTTTGTTTGAATTTGTTTCGTTTTACTTTTCTTAATTACCTATAGAGTTAGTATATGAACAGTATTTAATATAGTTTGTTCTGAGAACTAACAGTCCTTTCCTCCACCCGATTTCCATATTCCAGAAACAGTTATTTAAAACCCTTTGACTGATTGTTTTGGGCACGTATCGTCTCATTTGAAATAACATACATATATTTCTACTTATGGACTTTTCACGGTTAGGTCTCATCTGTCTCCTGACTTCTGGCCATGGAGGATAAGGGTTTGGTCCCCCTTCACACTCCACCACACGTGTGTACCTTCTGTTTTGCCCTTGTTCTTCTAATCTGGCTTTATTTCTAGGTCGAAGTAAATATTGCCATTTTTTTTAGATTAGCTTTATTGCGATACAATTCATATACCTTAAAGTTCTCCTGTGTAAAATACAGTTTAATGGCTTCCAGTACATTTATAGAGATGTGCATCTGTCACCACTGTCAAGTATTGAGCATTTCATTGCCCTAAAAAGAAACAACACTTTTTAGCTGTCACTGCATAATCTCTCCATCTCCAGCAGCCCCAGGCAATCACTAATCTACCTTTTTTGTCCCTTCAATTTGCCTGCTCTCAGCATTTCATATAAATGGAATTACACAGTATGTGCTCACTTGTCACTGGCTTCTTTCACTCAGCATGTTTTCAAGGTTCATCCATGTTGCTCATGTATTGATGCTTTTTTTTTTTTCTTGCTAAATATTACACTACATGGATTTGTTATATTTTGTTTATCCGCTCATCAACTGATGGATATTTGGGTTGTTTCCAAGTTTTGAATATTTTGAATAATGCTGCTCTGATCATTCTGGTGTAAGTGTTTGTGTGAACAGTGTTTTCACTGTAAACTCTTTCTAAGGAAGATACTAAGTCAAAAGTTGCAAAGGCAATAATATATAAAAAGTTAAAATTTTGGTGCAAAAAATGCCATAAACAAGTTGATTTCTAAAAGTGAATGATAGGGAAAAGATCTGTTCTATAAATAATGAATTAATATCTGTAACCTAAAAATTTATTATTTGAAATGCAAATGACAACTCTAATAAGATAGGCAACAGTAAGAACGGTCAATTCAGAAAACAAATGACAGATGATCATTAAACCAATTTAACTTTGGTTCCTATGACTGGGTGTGGTTCATCCATGTTGCTCATGTATTGATGCTTTTTTTTTTTTCTTGCTAAATATTACACTACATGGATTTGTTATATTTTGTTTATCCGCTCATCAACTGATGGATATTTGGGTTGTTTCCAAGTTTTGAATATTTTGAATAATGCTGCTCTGATCATTCTGGTGTAAGTGTTTGTGTGAACAGTGTTTTCACTGTAAACTCTTTCTAAGGAAGATACTAAGTCAAAAGTTGCAAAGGCAATAATATATAAAAAGTTAAAATTTTGGTGCAAAAAATGCCATAAACAAGTTGATTTCTAAAAGTGAATGATAGGGAAAAGATCTGTTCTATAAATAATGAATTAATATCTGTAACCTAAAAATTTATTATTTGAAATGCAAATGACAACTCTAATAAGATAGGCAAACAGTAAGAACGGTCAATTCAGAAAACAAATGACAGATGATCATTAAACCAATTTAACTTTGGTTCCTATGACTGGGTGAAATCTGATATATAATGATATTTCCCCATATATTGTCAAAGATTTATAATATTCAGAATAATGTGACCAATGTTTCTCAATAATATATTTATTGAGGTCCCCTTACTGACCTGAAATGAAGTGTATAGATAACGTAAACAGCTGACAAACATAGTTAAAAAAAAAAATCGTTAAATATAGTAATGAAAACAAAAGAAGTAGTTTATGGCAGAATAACCTTTCAGTATATAATTTTTCTGCTGTGATCATTAAAATATAAATAAGTTAGAATTTAAGAGAAGTAAGAAAACTAGAAACCATTCTACAAAGTAAATAGAGACAAATAAAAAATAGATGGTATAAGGGGATAAATAGGCCAAACTTATTGTCTATGATAAGAGACTGAGGAAACAGCCTGAATTGAAAAGGGGGTAATATACCAAGATAAATTTGATACTGAACAAAAGTGGTAGTCTTACAGATGAGCTCCACTTTGCTTATTTGTTTTTGACTTAAAATAATCCTCTACTGGGATGTGGAACAGTGTGGTGACAGAGTAAATTGTAAGATTCGATTCTCATTGACACCGAGTCAAACAGAAGTTTTTTTACCAGTAATAAGACTTGAAAATACAGTGAATGTAGTTAGACTTAACATACATTTCGTTTTCTTATTTGATGGGTACCATGTAAAACAGTTTATTGAAATTTCTGTAATTTTAGGACAAATGTACTTGAAAATTCTAAATGTAAGAGACTTCGGGTTAAGTACATGGGACAGAGTCAGGAGAGAAACCTGGGATTTAAATATTGAAAACTGTGTAATATGGCAAATGGAATAGTTGAAGTATAAATCCCTGGTGGGTCAGATGGTAAAGAGCCTGCCTGCAATGCAGGAGATCTGGGGATTTGATCCCTGGGTCAGCAAGATACCCTGGAGAAAGGAATGGCAACCCATTCTTGCTTGGAGAATTCCATGGACAGTGGAGCCTGGTGGGCTACAATTCACAGGGTTGCATAGAGTCGGACATGACTGAATGACTAAAACACACACACACACACAAATACACACACACAAGCAAAAAAAAAAAACTGATCCCATAATGCTTGCCTGGGACAAGAAATTGTTAGCTATTGTGTACTTCTATGTATCTTGAGGATAATAAAACTATATTTTAGATAGTATTCCATAATTTAGAATTTTTATCAGTAAATGTGGCCTTCCTACTGTTTAGTCTGATTAAGCTATGTAAAATTTAAAATGTGTAAAATTGTAAAATGTGGCATATTACCTTGGTGGTGCATAAAGAGAGAGAAATTGAAGGGGACATGCTGTTACAAAGTCCTCTAAAAGGCTGGATAAAAGTGGTGAATGTTACGTATGAGATTGATTTTATGACTATGTATACCACATTTTTCAAAAATACGCTTGAAAAGGACGGTAAACATGAAAATTAGGGTAAAGCTCTTGAAGTGAACGTCAGAGAGGTGGTAGATTCCAAAGTCTCAAGTTAACTAGCTGTGTATATATGGGAATCTGTACCTTGAATTGGAAAGACTGATACTGAAGCTGAAACTCCAGTAGTTTGGCCACCTGATGTAAAGAGCTGACTCATTGGAAAAGACCCTGATGCTGGGAAAGATGGAGGGCAGGAGGAGAAGGGGACGACAGATGATGAGATGGTTGCATGGTATCACTGACTCAGTGAACATGAGTCTGGGTGGACTCTGGGAGTTGGTGATGGACAGGGAGGCCTGGTGTGCTGCAGTTCATGGAGCTGCAAAGAGTCAGACACTACTGAGCGACTGAACTGAACTGGACTGTTCCCTGAATACCTCACTAACTCAAATGCTTTTCTGTTTCCCCCTTAACTAGGAATTGTGGTGCTTGGAATAAACAGAGCCTATGCCAAAAATTCATTGAGTAAAAATCTTATAAAAACGGTGAGTGTAAAGATTAAATTATTTGCTTCTAAGATTATGGTACAGTGTTGACACCAACCTGAAAATGATTTTTCCTCTTTTCCTACTTATCTTCCCTGTTTCTGTTTAGCTTTCAAAAGCTGTGGATGCTTTAAAATCTGATAAGAAAGTACGGACCATAATAGTCAGAAGTGAAGTCCCTGGGATATTCTGTGCTGGTATGTAAAACAATTAATTTTTAAAACTGGTCTAATGTTTCCTTAGTAGTAGCATATTCTCCATTATAAAGTGTTCTGTGGTTTGAATTTCATTACCAACAATTCCTCTTTGTTTTTCTACTGTTGTTACAAGAGAAAAAAAATGTTTTCTCAGAAAGAAATCTTTGCAGCATGTGGAGAAGTTGTTTTGGAAGTTGAAAAAATAGTTTGAGCAATTAGAATATTTGTTTGTGGTACTTGAATGATCTTTATGGAAGATGAGCTGGGAAGGAAAAATTGTGTCTCCTACTCAAAACAATGTGCTCTGTGTTTATAATTACTTAAAAAGTACTTCAACTGACGAGTAGTAACTATTCCAGTGTAAAACGTTAAATGTAGACATAAGCTTTGGAGGTTTGTGTTTGTAGTAGTGCCCACTCAGATATGTGTCCACAAATTGTTATTTTAAATTGGTGTCTACAGCAGTGAAGTGTTTTTATTTTTTTCCGTTTGTGCTGTGTTACCAAAAGCCAAAGATGAAGTTGCCTGCATTTTCCATATTTGTAAGTATTTCTAAGTCATGAGATTGAATGAATCTGTTTCACCTAGTCAAAAATATAGTGATTAAGATAAGTAAATGCTGATAATATACAGTATTATTGTATTTTATTAATAAGTAAATGAAGGTAGAAGTTGAGGGGTAAAAAAAATTTCTTCCAGTAAACATATAAATGGGATAATCTACTTGAGATTATCAAAGATTTGAGGGAACAACATATAGCATTTTATTCATTCAAGTACTTTTGGGTATTTGGAGTACTCCCAGAGCAGTGCTGGGAACATGGGGGAGTATTTTTAGACAGAATATTTTTAAGAAGTGTCTTGCTTTAGGCCGATCTTCTTTAGTTTGTCATTTTTAGAATTTTCAAGCTTCTAACTCTGTAGCTTCCGCCTTAAAATACTATAAAATTTTATGGCATTTAAGAACATTCAGTGTAAATGAATTATAGTTTTTGATATAATGTACCATGTATAAAAGGATTCGTTTTAGCTTCAGTTTGGTAATCAGAGAGAGTAGGTTGATCAACTGCCTGGGTGAGGATGATTTGCAGTAAAATTTCTGCTGCTTCTACATATGTCCAGCTTGAGTAACAACACCTCCTGGTGTTGTCAGAAGCTTGATGTGACAGTGTACGTAACTCACAGTGCAGTAGTCAATATATTGTAGCTGTTCATAGTTTTTATTAGGACTAAAATTTATTAAAATTGTTTTCATAATATGAAAAATGCTGAGAGGTGGACATGACTGAGTGCCTTCACTTTCACTTTTCATTTTCATGTATTGGAGAAGGAAATGGCAACCCACTCCAGTGTTCTTGCCTGGAGAATCCCAGGGATGGCAGAGCCTGGGTGGGCTGCCATCTATGGGGTCGCACAGAGTTGGATATAACTGAAGCGACTTAGCAGCAGGAGCAGCATTTATTCATTCTTGTTGAAGAATGTAGCCTTTCACATAATTAGAGTGTTAACTTTTATTCTGAAGTAGTCATATTCAAAAGAAAAATCCTCACAAATAGTGTACTCATTTATTGATTATTCTCTTAGCTCCCCATTCCCTAAAGTTACTCATTGTACTTATGCACAGAGTTGGATTAACTGAAGCGACTTAGCAGCAGGAGCAGCATTTATTCATTCTTGTTGAAGAATGTAGCCTTTCACATAATTAGAGTGTTAACTTTTATTCTGAAGTAGTCATATTCAAAAGAAAAATCCTCACAAATAGTGTACTCATTTATTGATTATTCTCTTAGCTCCCCATTCCCTAAAGTTACTCATTGTACTTACATCTTTCCTTTCTGCCCCCACAAAGGTTTCTCTTCTCTGTACATCTGTGTTCTAGTGGCATCTTGTTCATTTCCAGAAACTTAAAGCTTATGAAGTGACCTTGCTTCAAGTTTCTTGAAGATAGTAACTTCTCTTTTTCTTCCTTTAAAATCTTCTTAGGTATTCTCACATTACAGCATATAATAGAGACTCACCATGTACTTGTTGAATTTAATCAGCCTTTTGAAGAGGTAAATGGCAACCCACTCCAGGATTCTTGCTTGGAGAATCCCGTGGACAGAGGAGCCTGGTGGGCCACAGTCCGTGGGGTCGCAAGAGTCAGACATGACTTACCGACTAAACCACCTCCACCACCAATTAGCCTTTAAAGTGTGCTGTGATTCACTGATTTTTTTAAAAAGGTTATTGGGTTGTGAGCAGCTTCTCTGAAATTGTCTCAGACTACTCTTGTATTCACCGACAGTATCTCTGGCTCCTGCCTTTGGTTCTTTTTTCTGTATCCATTTTCCAATGTACTAGAGGAACAGGTAATTAAGCATTATTAAAGTGATTCCGGTGGTTTGCGGGAGAATGAATACGTATATATGTATGGCTGAGTCCCTTCTTTGTTCACCTGAAACTAGCACAACTTTGCTAATTGGCTATACCCCAATATAAAATAAAAAGTTTAAATATATATATATGTATATAAAAGAAGTGATCCTCACATGCACTGGAGATTACACTGATTGATTTCTGACTTTTTATTTAAATCTGTTCAGTTCAGTTCACTTCAGTTGCTCAGTTGTGTCTGACTCTTTGCGACTCCATGAACTGCAGCACGCCAGGCCTCCCTGTCCATCACCAACTCCCGGAGTTCACCCAAACTCATATGCATCGAGTCAGTGATGCCATCCAACTGTCTCATCCTGTGTCATCCCCTTTTCCTCCTGCCTTCAATCTTTCCCAGCATCAGGGTCTTCTCCAATAGTCAACTCTTCGCATGAGGTGGCCAAAGTATTGGAGTTTCAGCTTCAACATCAGTCCTTCTAATGAACACCCAGGACTAATCTGCTTTAGGATGGACTGGTTGGACTTCATTGCAGTCTAAGGAATTCTTAACAATCTTCTCCAACACCACAGTTCAAAAGCATCAATTCTTCAGCGCTCAGCTTTCTTTATAGTTCAACTCTCACATCCGTACATGACTACTGGAAAAACCATAGCCTGGACTAGATGGACCTTTATTGACAAAGTAATGTCTCTGCTTTTGAATATGCTATCTAGGTTGGTCATAACTTTCCTTTCAAGAAATAAGTGTCTTTTAATTTCATGGCTGCAGTCACCATCTGCAGTGATTTTGGAGCCCAGAAAAGTAAAGTCAGCCCCTGTTCCCACTGTTTCCCCATCTATTTGCCATGAAGTGATGAGACCAGATGCCATGATCTTCGTTTTCTGAATATTGAGCTTTAAGCCAACTTTTTCACTGTCCTCTTTCACTTTCATCAGGAGGTTCTTTAATTCTTCTTCACTTTCTGCCATAAGTGTGGTGTCAAATGCATATCTGAGATTATTGATATTTCTCCCGGCCATCTTGATTCCAGCTTGTGCTTCTTCCAGCCCAGCGTCTCTCATGATGTACTCTGCATAGAAGTTAAATAAGCAGGGTGACAATACACAGCCTTGATGTACTCCTTTTCCTATTTGGAACCAGTCTGGTGTTCATGTCTAGTTTTAACTGTTGCTTCCTGACCTGCATACAGATTTCTCAAGAGGCAGGTTAGGTGATCTGGTATTCCCATCTCTTTCAGAATTTTCCACAGTTTATTGTGATCCACACAGTCAAAAGCTTTGGCTTGGTCAATAAAGCAGAAGTAGATGTTTTTCTGGACCTCTCTTGCTTTTTCCATGATCCAGCAGATGTTGGCAATTTGATCTCTGGTTCCTCTGTCTTTTCTAAAACCAGCTTGAACATCAGGGAGTTCACAATTCACGTATTGCTGAAGCCTGGCTTGGAGAATTTTGAGCATTACTTTAGTAGCATGTGAGATGAGTGTAATTGTATGGTAGTTTGAGCATTCTTTGGCATTGCCTTTCTTTGGGATTGGAATGAAAACTGATCTTTTCTAATCTTGTGGCCACTGATGAGTTTTCCAAATTTGCTGGCATATTGAGTGCAGCACTTTCACAACATCATCTTTCAGGATTTGAAATAGCTTAACTGGAATTCCATCACCTCCAGTAGCTTTGTTCATAGCGATGCTTCCTAAGGCCCACTTGACTTCACATTCCACGATGTCTGGCTCTAGGTGAGTGATCACACCACCGTGATTATCTGGGTCATGAAGATCTTTTTTGTACACTTCTGTGTATTCTTGCCACCTCTTCCTAATATCTTCTGCTTCTGTTAGGTCTCTACCATTTCTGTCCTTTATCGAGCCCATCTTTGCATGAAATGTTCCCTTGGTATCTCTGATTTTCTTGAAGAGATCTCTAGTCTTTCCCATTCTGTTGTTTTCCTCTATTTCTTTGCATTGTTTGCTGAGGAAAGCTTTTTTATCTCTCTTTGCTATTTTTTGGAACTCTGCATTCAGATGGGAATATCTTTCCTTTTCTCCTTTGCTTTTTACTTCTCTTCTTTTCATAGCTATTTGTAAGGCATCCTCAGACAGCCATTTTGCTTTTTTGCATTTCTTTTTCTTGGGGATGGCCTTGATTCCTACCTCCTGTACAGTGTCAAGAACCTCCGTCCATAGTTCATCAAGCACTCTGTCTATCAGATATAGTCCCTTAAATCTATTTCTCACTTCCACTGTATAGTCAGAAGGGATGTTATACGAGATAGCTACCTGTAAAATGATATTCCCATTATGACTGCACCTGTGTCAACTGTGTCTACAGATGTAGTTCAGCTTTCTGTAATAAGTATATTAAGACGTTGCATTAAGTGAATATACACAAAATAATTTTGAAAAACTTAACAAATGTATTTAGTGTATTTTCCATATTAGGTAACTAAGATCATAACATTGAGTTTCTGAATGATTGTTGTAACGTTTGAGAGGAAAAATTTCAGAGTGTAAAAACCATGTGTCATAGTTCAGATGCTTTCAGTTAGTAGAACCTCTGTGAACCTAAGTGCCTGTTTAAAGGTGGCGGCTTTGCTGGAATTCCTTCTGATTCCTGGGGCAGGATTTTTACTAAATCAGTGATTTTAATCTTTTGGGATATGAGGTCTCTAAGTTCTTAAAAGTTTATGCACTTATACAGTCACCTATGGTGACTGAGAATATATGTAGTGTTATAATGGCATTCTGGTTACAGTAATTGGTTAAGTGAATTTTCTTTGATTAACTGCAGTGAAATCTAAATGCACAAAAATGAATTTCATAGCCATTATGACTGTAAATGTTTTTTACCCATGCTTTTAGATACTATGCCTTATCCACGGCATGACTCTAGATTGGGAATCAGTGTTACATTTTCTTTCTTATGGATTTGAACATTGCTTCTGGATTGTAATTTGCATATATTTTTCTTAGAATACTGAGAAATACCATTTTGATAGTTAGAGTTCATTGTGAAGTACTGAGTAATTTTATCTTGTTTCTTACATGCACAGAAACACACATACCAAAAAAACTGAAATAATTTTACTGTTTCAAAATGTTTGAGTCAAAATTTTAACATTATCTGTAATCAAATTATGAGAAAGACCATTTAATTAGGCTATTGTATTGGATGTAAATGTTTAATCCTACTCATCTTTTCATT
>SJYC01067472.1:0-14477 GCA_006408675.1 Madoqua kirkii
CTCTAAATTGAGTGATTCACTGAATTATACTAGTATTTTTTTTTTTTTTCAGTAAAGGTACTTTTGCTTCTGCTTTTGAGTTCTAGTAAATTACATTCTGACTAAAAACTTCTCACTAAAATTGTCAGTGTGCTTTATTGAGTGATATATTGTTCAAGTGGATATAGATGTCATGACAGTTAAGATATGTGGAGTCCTCTGATTAATGAAGTTATCTATTCAGTATTGTTTAGAATCTCAAGTTGTTATATTTGTTAGTTTAAATGTTAGTCCCTTAGAGATTTTGATAAGTAAATGTGAAATGGTACAAATTTATATTAATTCCGTGTAGGGTTCTTTTTTGGAAATAAAAAGCCTGTGTTATAGACGTAGGAATTACTTGCAAAAAAGTGTAGCTGTTTTAAGTACATATGTCAGTTTTGACAGGTGTTTAAACCATGAGGACAGTTGTGGTATACAATATAAAGCTTTCTTTTTTCATTTTTAATTGAAGTGTGACTGACTTGTATTACTGTGTTAAGTCCAGGTGCACAACATAATGATTCATTCTTTCCGTACATTACAAAATGATCACAATGATAAGTCTAGTTACCATCTGTCACCATGCAGTTATTAAATATTATTGACTGAATTCTCCATGTTATACATTTTATCCCTATAACTCATATCTTTTGTAAATCGAAGTTGATACCTCTTAATCTTCCTCATCTATTTTATTCATCTTCCTGCCCTGTCCCTTTTGGCAACCACTGGTTTGTTCTCTGTCTGTGACTTGTTTTTGTTTGGTTATGTTTGTTTATTTGTTTTGTTTTATAAATTCTACATGTAAATAAAATCTTAGCATATTTGTCTTTGTTTGTCTAATTTATTTTACTTGGCATAATGCCCTCTATGTCCATCCACGTTTTTGCAAATGGCAAGAGTTTTTTCTTTTTTGTGGCTGAGTAATATTCTGCTGACCACATATGTACATACACCACATTTTCTTTATCCATTCATCTGTCAGTGGACACTTAGATTGCTTCCTTATGCTGGTGATTGTAAATAATGCTGCATTGAACATATGGGTGCATATACCTTTTTGAATTAGTGTTTTAGTGTTTTTTTTGGAAAGAAAAAATATACAAGTCCATGTATTTAAAGATATGAATGACGTTTCTACACTCTTTTCTTTGGAAAGATCCCAAGGAGGGAAGTTGCTGGGTCATATGATAGTTCTGTTTTTAGTTTTTTGAAGAATGCCCATACTGTTTTCCATAGTAGTTGTATGCATTTGTATTCCCACCAACAGTGCACAAGGGTTCTCTTTTCTCCACATTCTCATCCACACTTGTTTTTTTTTTTTTTTTTTAATAGCCATTCTGACAGGAGGTAATATTTCATTGTGATTTTTGTATTTCATAATGATTAGTGATTTCATCTGTCTGTGTGCCATCTGTGTATCTTCTTTGGAAAAATGTCTATTCAGATCCTCTGCCCATTTTGTAATAAGAATATTTGTTTTTGATGCTGAGTTGTATGAGTATTTTGTTTATTTTGGATATTAATCCCTTATCAGAGAATATCATTTGCAAATGTTTTCCCATTTGTTTTGTTGGTAGTTTCCTTCAATGTGCAAAAGCTTTTTAGTTTGATATAATATCATTTGTTTATATTCACTTTTGTTTCTGTTACCTGAGGAAACATATCCAAAAAAATATTGCTAAGACCAGTGTCGAAGATCATATTGCCTGGAGTTTAAGTTTTCTTCTAGATTTTTGGTTTTAGGTCTTACATTTAGTCTTTAATTCATTTGGAGTTTATTTTTGTATATGGTGTGAGAGTATAACCCAGTTTGATTCTTTTACATTTGCTGTCTAGTTTTCTTAACACCATGTATTCCCCTGTTGCATATTCTTTTCTCTTTTGTTGTAGATTATTTGGCAATCAAAGTATGGGTTTATTTCTGTGCTCTCTGTTTTGTTACATTAATCTATTAATATTTTTGGTTTTTTGCGTAGGTAACGTTTCAGTTACTGTAACTTTGTAATATAGTTTGAAATCAGAGTGTGTAATACCTCCAACTCTATTCCCTCTCAAGGTTGTTTTGGCTATTTGGGGTCTTTTGTTTCCATATGAGTTTTAGAAGTACTTGTTCTGGTTCAAATGCTATGGCTATTTTGATGGGGATTGCACTGGTCTAGAGATTGCTTTGAGTAGTATATGATCATTTTAACAGTATTCTTCAAACCTATGAGTGCAGTGTATCTTTCCATTTGTTGGTGTTGTCTTCAGTTTCTTGCAGTTTTCTGAGTATAGATCTTTTACCTCCTTGGTAAATTTATTTCTAGATATTTTTTGCTGTAATTATATATGGGATTATTTCCTTAACTTCTGTTTCTGTTAGTTTGTTGCTGGTTTATAGAAAGGAAACAGATTTCAGTATACTAATTTCATACCCTGCAACTTTACTAACTTGAGTGATGAGTTCTAATGGTTTTTTGATGGTGTCTTCAGGACTTTCTATATAGAGTATCATGTCATCTACAAACAATGACAGTAAAGTGCTTTACATGTACTCTCCTCAGTTCATAGAACATCTTCTTAAAATTTTTTTTTCATTTTTTGGCGATGCTGGGTCTTTATTGGTGCATGCAGGTTTTTCTCTAGTTACGGCGAACGGGGGCTCCTCTTTCTTGTGGTGCTTGGGCTTCTCATTGCAGTGGCTTCTCTTGTTGCAGGGCACAGGCTTTAGCCATGCAGGTTTAGTAATTGAAGCTCACAGGCTCTAGAGCATGGACTCAGCAGCTGTGGAGTGCAGGCTCAGTAGTTGTGTTACATGGGCTTAGTTGCTCTGTGGCATGTGGAATCTTCCTGGACCAGAGATCAAACCCATATCTCTTGCATTGCCAGGCAGATTCTTATTCACTGAACCTTGAAAGAAGTCCTGAACTGTGATCTTTATCTTGAACTCTTTATCAGAGAGTTTGCTTACCTCTTCACTTAATTTTTTTGGTGTTTGTTTCTTTGAAACATATTCCCTTGTTAGTTCATTTTTTCCAGTTCTCTAATTTTTATTTCTATGTATTAGGTTGATGGCAGGTGGCAGGCTACAGTCCATAGGGTTGCAGAGTCAGACACGACTGAGTGATAAGCACTTAATTTTGGATATTAATCCCTTATCAGAGAATATCATTTGCAAATGTTTTCCCATTTGTTTTGTTGGTAGTTTCCTTCAATGTGCAAAAGCTTTTTAGTTTGATATAATATCATTTGTTTATATTCACTTTTGTTTCTGTTACCTGAGGAAACATATCCAAAAAAATATTGCTAAGACCAGTGTCGAAGATCATATTGCCTGGAGTTTAAGTTTTCTTCTAGATTTTTGGTTTTAGGTCTTACATTTAGTCTTTAATTCATTTGGAGTTTATTTTTGTATATGGTGTGAGAGTATAACCCAGTTTGATTCTTTTACATTTGCTGTCTAGTTTTCTTAACACCATGTATTCCCCTGTTGCATATTCTTTTCTCTTTTGTTGTAGATTATTTGGCAATCAAAGTATGGGTTTATTTCTGTGCTCTCTGTTTTGTTACATTAATCTATTAATATTTTTGGTTTTTTGCGTAGGTAACGTTTCAGTTACTGTAACTTTGTAATATAGTTTGAAATCAGAGTGTGTAATACCTCCAACTCTATTCCCTCTCAAGGTTGTTTTGGCTATTTGGGGTCTTTTGTTTCCATATGAGTTTTAGAAGTACTTGTTCTGGTTCAAATGCTATGGCTATTTTGATGGGGATTGCACTGGGTCTAGAGATTGCTTTGAGTAGTATATGATCATTTTAACAGTATTCTTCAAACCTATGAGTGCAGTGTATCTTTCCATTTGTTGGTGTTGTCTTCAGTTTCTTGCAGTTTTCTGAGTATAGATCTTTTACCTCCTTGGTAAATTTATTTCTAGATATTTTTTGCTGTAATTATATATGGGATTATTTCCTTAACTTCTGTTTCTGTTAGTTTGTTGCTGGTTTATAGAAAGGAAACAGATTTCAGTATACTAATTTCATACCCTGCAACTTTACTAACTTGAGTGATGAGTTCTAATGGTTTTTTGATGGTGTCTTCAGGACTTTCTATATAGAGTATCATGTCATCTACAAACAATGACAGTAAAGTGCTTTACATGTACTCTCCTCAGTTCATAGAACATCTTCTTAAAATTTTTTTTTCATTTTTTGGCGATGCTGGGTCTTTATTGGTGCATGCAGGTTTTTCTCTAGTTACGGCGAACGGGGGCTCCTCTTTCTTGTGGTGCTTGGGCTTCTCATTGCAGTGGCTTCTCTTGTTGCAGGGCACAGGCTTTAGCCATGCAGGTTTAGTAATTGAAGCTCACAGGCTCTAGAGCATGGACTCAGCAGCTGTGGAGTGCAGGCTCAGTAGTTGTGTTACATGGGCTTAGTTGCTCTGTGGCATGTGGAATCTTCCTGGACCAGAGATCAAACCCATATCTCTTGCATTGCCAGGCAGATTCTTATTCACTGAACCTTGAAAGAAGTCCTGAACTGTGATCTTTATCTTGAACTCTTTATCAGAGAGTTTGCTTACCTCTTCACTTAATTTTTTTGGTGTTTGTTTCTTTGAAACATATTCCCTTGTTAGTTCATTTTTTCCAGTTCTCTAATTTTTATTTCTATGTATTAGGTTGATGGCAGGTGGCAGGCTACAGTCCATAGGGTTGCAGAGTCAGACACGACTGAGTGATAAGCACTTAGGTAGATGGGTTACATTTCCCAATTTTGGATAAATAGCCTCATGTAGGCAGTGTCCTGTGGGGTCCATCAGCACACGTCTCTCTGGTTACCAAAACTGTGTGCTCTAGGGATGCTCCCTAAGTGGGCTGAGTGAACCCTTTGGTTGTGGTCGGGCTAACTACCATGCTGGGAAGTGGTGCTGGCCTCTGGCCAGGTTGGCAGCCAGGCTCTGCCGCATGTAGAGGCTGCAGATCACTCGTGGTTAGGGCTGGGTTCTCTGCAGCTGGCTTCAGGGTCAGGTTGTCCTGGGGCTGGTGCCAGCTTCCTGGTGGGTGGTGCTGTTAAAAATCATTTTTATGTACATTTGTAGTCAGTCTTTTCTCCTACTCTGACCCCCTTAAAACACTGAACTTGTTACTCTTACCATAGTTTTTCCTCTTCTAGAATGTCTTCGGAAGGGATCTTTCTGTAGGTGGCCTTTTCTGTGTGGCTTCCTTCACTTAGCATAATGCTTTGAGGCTCACCCATGATGAATGTTTCAGTAGTTTCACTTTACTGTTGAGTATGGTTTTTATTATATTGCTGAGTATTCATTTTATATGTTCAGTAGTCCATTGCATAGATATACTGTGAATTGTTTATCTGTTTAGTGGTTAATGGTCATTTGGGTTTTTCCAGTAGTTTGGCTTTTAGAAATGCCACTTCCATGAACAGTCACATATGAATCATTTTGTGAACATATTTTCATTTCTCTTTTATAAATACTAAGGAGTGTAATTATTGGGTTTATAATAACTATACATTTTGTTTTATAAGAGATTGCTACTGTTTTCTAGCCATTTTGCATTCCTGACAGCAATGTATGAGCCTTCCAGGTCTTCTGCATCCTTGCCAACACTTGTATTGTCAGTCTTGAATTTTAGATGTACTAATTGGTGTGCACTTATGTGTAATTGTGGTTTTAGATATAATTTCTGTAATGAATAATGATTTTGAGTACCTCTTCTCTTGCTTTTTTGTCACCTTTATGTGTTTTTTTGGAGAAGTGTATTTAGGTCTTTTGCCCACGTTTTAGTAAAAACTGTATTGAGTTATAGAGTTTTTAATATATTGTTGATATAAGACCTTTTGCTGATATGTGTTTTTAAAGTATTTTTTCCTACTCTTTGGCTTGTCTTTTTCTTAACAGTTGGTTTTAAAGAACACAAATTTTTCAGTTGATGTCCAGTTACTCAATTTGTTTTTTATTTTTTTCAGTTTTTTGAACTAAGAAATCTTGTCCTACTTCAAAGTCACAGAGAGTTTCTCATGCTGTGTTTTCTTCCAGAAAGTTTTTAGTTATTATGTTTTATATTTAAGCCTATGACACATTCTTAATTTTTGTTGCAAGGTGTGAATTTAGGTAATGTGATAAAAATAAAATATGTCCTTGATGTCTGCCCTGGGTTCCTGGCACAGAGCTCCTAAAATCCTGGAGATTTCCTTCACATTATAGTAAGAGTATCTTCTCTATGTGATTAGAGGATTAGCACTCTCAGCCTCAGTTCTCCAACTTCAGGAAGGTAGAGGGGCCAGAAATTGAGTTCTGTCACAACTGGCCAGAGATTTAATCAATTGTTCATGTAGTGAAAACTCCATAAAAACCTATAAACAATGAGGTTTGGGAGAATTTCCAGGTTGGTGAACTCATGGAAATGTTGGAGGGTGAAACCTTTGTGCCCCTCCTCCCCGTACCTTATCTATATATCTCTTCCATTTGGCTGTTCCTGAGTTGTATTTTAATAATAAATTGGTAAGAATCTGCCTGCCAATGCAGGAGATGTGGATTCAATCCCTGGGTTGAGAAGATCCCTTGGAGAAGGAAATTGCAACTCACTCCAGTATTCTTGCCTGGGAAATCCCATGGACAGAGGAGCCTGGAGGACTATAGTTCATGGGGTTGCAAAAGAGTTGGGTATGACTTAGCAACAAATGTAAGCAAAGTGACTTAAGTTCTGTAAGTTTTTCTGATGAATTTTTGAATCTGATGAGGAATTTGTGGGGAACTCTTAATTTATAGGTGATTGGTAGGAAGTATGGTTAATCTCCAGTACTTATGACTGGCATGTAAAGTGAAAGCAGTTTTATGGGACTGAACCTTTAACAGTATGGTCTGTGCTGATTTAGGGAGTTAACATTAGAACTGAGTTGAATTGTTTGACATCCAGTTGGTGTCAGAGATGTAGTGAATTGCTGTACAAGTCCTCCCCTTGTCACCCCCATATCATGTCAGGAATAGGATTTGCTAGACTGACTCAAAGAACTCAAGAAATTGCTTTACTTATTATTACTGGTGGTGGCTCAGATGGTAAAGCGTCTGCCTACAATGTGGGAGACCTGGGTTCAATCCCTGGGTTGGGAAGATTTCAGTATTCTTGCCTGGAAAATCCCATGGATGGAGGAGCCATCCATGGACTGATAGGCTACAGCCCATGGGATTGCAAAGAGTCGGACACTACTGAGCAACTTCACTGGTTTATTACAAAGGCTACCACTCAGGAACAGCCAGAATGGTAGAATGCATAGGGCAAGGTTGGACTGGAGGGTGTTAACGAGCTTCCATGCCCTCTTGGGTGTGATGCCCTCCTAACCATGTGTTCAACAACCTGGAGGCTTTTAAACCCAACTGTTAATGGATTTTATGGAGGTTTCACTACACAGCTACAGTTGATTAAATAATTGGCCATTAGTCATTGAACTCAATGTCTGGTTCTGCTACCCTCTCCAGAGGTTGATGGGTAGAGATAAAAAGTTCTAATCTGTAATCATGACCAACCTCCATCCTAAAACTTTTAAGGGGCTTTCTAATAGTTATCTCATTAACATGAGCTCTGGTATGGTTGAGAGGGGCTCAGTATGAATAAAAATAGATAAAAAATACTTCTATCATTCAGGAAATTCCAAGGGTTTTAAGAGCTCTGTACTAGGATCCCATGACAAATACTGAATATGTTTTTTTTTTTTTATACGCTAGGGTTTTTATGTATATCCAATTCTTTCAGCACCATTTATTGAAGACAAACTCTTTGTCCATTGAATTATCTTAGTACTTTTCTGAAAACAATCAGTTGACCATATGATTGTGAGCTATACCCAGACTTTCTATGCTTTTCAGTGTCTCAGTTTCTGTGTCTTGAAATTGCTTGGCTAAATTTATTCCTAAATATTACATACTTTTGATGACACTGTAAAGTGACCTTTCACAATTTAGATTCTTTTTATTGCTAGTATATGGAAATACAGTTGATCTTTATATACTGACTTTATATCTTTTAGCCATATTAAACTCACTTTTTGGTTCTAGTAATCTCTTTTTTGAGATTGTCTCTGTATATATTCAAATCATCTGTAAATTAAAAGAAAGTTTTACTTCTTCTTTTCCATTATGTTGACCTTTTGTTTGATTCTTATTACATCGGTTAGGACCTGCTTTACAGTATTGAGTACAAGTGGTGAGAATGTTAGGGGGAAAGTTTTATTGCAGTTTTTTTGTTTTGTTTTATTGTTTTTCAAGTCATGAACTGTTGAATTTTATAAAATCTTTCTTTGTTTTTGCATCTATTTTGATGATATATGGTTTTTCTTTCTTTTAAAATGGTGAATTGATTGATTTTCAAATATGAAACAGCCTTGTATTCCTGGAACACATCTTTCTTGATCGTGATGTATTAATGTTTTTATATATTGCTGGATTTGATTTGCCAAAATTTTGTTGATGAATTTTACAGCTTTGTTCATAAGGGAAACTACTTTGTAGCTTTCTTTTCTTGTAATATTTCAGTCTGTTTTGGTGTTAAGGTATTGCTGGTCTCATAAAATGATTTGGGAAATATTCCAATTGTTTCTTTTGTTTTTTTAGGAAGAACTTGTGTATTATAGGTGTTATTTCTTTGTTCAGTAAAATGCACCAGCAAATCCATCTGGTCTAAGAGTTTTCTTTTTGGGAAGACTTTTACCTATGACTTTAGTTTCTTTAGTAGATATAGGACTATTCAAGTTATCCATTTCTATTTAAATTTTGATAAATTGTGTCTTTTAAGGAAATATTGTTTTATCCAAGTTTCCAATTTTATTGGCATGAAGTTGCCTGTAATATTCCTTTTGTTGTTGTTATTCAGTCTCCCAGTTGTGTCTGACTCTTTGCAGCCCCATCGACTGCAGCACACCAGGCCTCTGTCCTTCACCATCTCCTGAAGTTTCCCCAAGTTCATGTCCATTGCATCAATGATGCCATCCAGCCATCTGATTCTCTGACACCCTCTTCTCCTTCTGTCCTCAGTCTTTCCCAGCATCAGGAACTTTTCTAGTGAGTCAGTTGTTCACATAAGATGACCAGAATATTGGAGTTCAGTTTCATCACAGTCCTTCCTATGAGTATTCAAGGTTGATTTCCCTTAAGATTGACTGGTTTGATCTCCTTACTGTCCAAGGGACTCTCAGGAGTCTTCTCCAGCACCACAGTTCAAAGGTATCAATTCTTTGGTACTCTCCCTTCTTTATGGTCCAGCTTTCAGAACCCTGTGTGGCCACTGGCAAGATCATTGCCTTGACTATGCGGACCTTTCTGTTTTTTAACATGCTGTCTAGGTTTGTCATAACTTTCCTGCCAAGGAGCAAACATGTTCTGATTTCATGGCTGCAATCATCGTCTGCAGTGATTTTAGAGCCCCCCAAAGAGGAAATCTGACACTACTTCCACCTTTTGCCCCTCTAGTTGCCATGAAGTAATGGGGCTGGATACCATGATTATAGTTTTTCTTTCACTCTCCTCCTTCACCCTCATCAAGAGGCTCGTTTAGTTCCTCCTCACTTTCTGCCATTAGAGGGGTATCATCTGCTCATCTGAAGTTGCTGATGTTTCTGCCGCCTGTCTTGATTCCAGCTTGTAACTCATTCAGCCCGGCATTTCTCATGATGTGCTCGGTGTACAGATTAAACAAACAAGGTGACAGCCCTGCCGTACTCCTTTCTTAATTCTAAATCAATTAATTGTTTCATGCAGGGTTCTGACTGTTGGCTTCTTGACCCACATACAGGTTTCTCAGGAGAAAGGTAAGATGGGTTGTTATTCCCATCTCTTTAAGAGCTTTCCTCAGTTTATTATGATCTGTACAGTCAAATTCTTTGGCCTAATTGATGAAATAGAAATCGATGTCTCTCTGGAATTCCCAAACTTTGTCTGTGATCCAGCGAATGTTGGCAATTTACTGTCTGGTTCCTCTTCCTTTTCTAAACCCAGCAGATATCTGCAACTTCTTGGTTCGCATAATGCTAAAGCCCAGCATGAAAGATTTTAAGTATGACCTTACTAGCATGGGAGATGAGTACAACTGTCTGATGCTTAGCACATTCTTTAGTACTACCATTCTTGGGAATTGGCATATGGATTGTCCTTTTATAATCCTGTGGCCACTGCTGGGTCTTCCAGATTGTTGACATAAGGAATGCACCACCTTGATGGTATCATCCTTTAGGGTTTTGAATAGTTGTACTGTAATTCTTTCACATCTGCTAACTTTATTAATAGCAGTTCTTCTAAGGCCCACTCGACTTCGCTCTCCAGAGTGTTTGGCTCTGGGTGGCTGGCCACACCACTGTAGAAGTCTGGTTGATTTGGATCTGTTTTTTGCCATTCTTCCATGTATTCTTTCCATCTCTTCTTGATCTATCTCCAATTTTCCTGTAGTTCGTCCCCTTCTGTTGTCTTCTAGTTTTATACACTGTTCACTGAAGAAGGCCTTCTTGTCCCTTTGTGCTGTTTTGGGGATTCTGCATTTGATTGGTTATACTTGCCCTTTCTCCCTTTTTCTTCACTTCTTTCTTTAGCTATTTTCAGGGTCCTCTCAGATAACCACTTTACCCTCTTGCTTTTATTTTTCTTTAGGATGGTTTTGTTCACTGCCTCCTGTATAATATTAACTGTTTGTAGTTCTTCAGGTACTTTGTCTACCAGATCTAATCCCTTGAATCTATTTGTTACCTCCACTGCAGATAAATAGGGGATCTGATTTAAGTCGTACCTGGCTGGCCTAGTGTTTTTCTCCACTTTCTGTAGTTTAAGCCTGAATTTTGCTATGAAAAGCTGATGATCTGAGCCACAGTCCACTCTAGGTCTTGTTTTTGCTGACTGTATATAGCTTCTCCATCTTCGGCCACAGTGAGTGTATAATCAGTTTGATTTTGGTATTGGCTCTTTGGTGATGTCCATGTGTAAATTCATCTCTTGTTTTGCTGAAAAGGGTATTTGCTATGACCAGTGTATTCTCTTGGCAGAATTCAGTTAGCCTTTGTCCTGCTTAGTTTTGTTATCCAAGGTCAAGCTTGCCTGTTACTCCAGGTGTCTCTTGACGTCCTGCTTTTGCATTTTAATCTCCAATGATGAACAGAGTATCTTTTTTTTTTTTGATGTTAGTTCTAGGAGGTCTTCTAGATCGTCATAGAACTGATCAACCCAGTTTCTTTGGCATCGGTGATAGGAGCATAGACTTGAATTACTCTGGTATTGAATTGCTTGCCTTGAAAACAAATGGAGATCATTATATCATTTTTGAGATTGTACCCAAGTACTGCATTTTGGACTCTCTTGTTGATTATAAGGGCTACTCCATTTCTTTTATGGGACTCTAGCCTACAGTAGTAGATATAATGGTCATCTGAATGAAATTTGCCCATTCCCCTCCATTTTAGCTCACTGATTCCTAAGATGTAGATGTTTATTCTTACTGTCTTGTGCTTGACCACATTCCAATTTACCTTGATTCCAGGAACCAGACATTCCAGGTTCCTATGCAATACTGTTCCTTGCAGCATTGCATTTTACTTTCATCAGGAGACACATTCACAACCAAGAACCGTTTCTGCGTTGGTGCAGCTGCTTCATCCTTTCTGGGGCTATTAGTAGTTGTCCTCCGCTCTTCCCAAGTAGCATATTGGACACCTTCAGGTCTCGGGGACTCATGTTTTGGTGTCATGTAGTGTCCTTTTATGGATTCATGTGGTTCTCACAGCAGATATACTGGGGTGGTTTGCCATTCCCTCCTCTAGTGGATCATGTTTTGTCAGAACTCTCCACTGTGGCCCATCTGTCTTGGATGGCCCTACATGGCACGGCTCATAGCTTCCATCAAATTTTGCAAGCCCCTTCGGCACAACAATGCAGTGATCTGTGAAGGGTATATTCCGGTATTATCCTTTTAATGTCTTTTGAATCTATAGTAATGGTTCCTCCTTCATTTTTGATATTGATTATTTGTATCTTTGTTCAAAAGTTCTGGCAAAACATCTGTTACTTTACTTGATCCTTTACTGGCTTGGTTTCACCATTTCCTTTTTTCTTTTCTGTTTTCTGTGTCATTAATTTTTTTATTATTTTATTTTTTTCTGCTTGGGTTAAATTTACTTCTCATTTTATAGCTTCTTAATGTGGAACTTCCTTGGTAAATGTTCAGTGGTAAAGAATAAACCTACAATCTCTCAAAACTTTTCATAGTGCCTTTCTGTTTTTCTTTGTCCTCTGGGACCCCTATAACTTGAATGTGGATGGGTTTCACATTGTCTGAAAACTCTCTGAGGCTATCATCAATTCTTTTCATTCTTTTCCCTTTATTCTGCTCTTCAGAAGTTATTTCAGCCATTCTACACTCCAGCTCACGTACCCGTTCTTCAGTTCAGTTTAGTTCAGTTCAGTTGCTCAGACGTGTCCGACTCTTTGCGACCCCATGAATCGCAGCGTGCCAGGCCTCCCTGACCATTACCAACTCCCAGAGTTCACTCAGATTCACATCCATCGAGTCCATGATGCCATCCAGCCATCTCATCCTCTGTTGTCCCCTTCTCCTGCCCCCAATCCCTCCCAGCATCAAAGTCTTTTCCAGTGAGTCAGTTCTTAGTTTCAGCTTTAGCATCATTCCTTCCAAAGAAATCCCAGGACTGATCTCCTTTAGAATGGACTGGTTGGATCTCCTTGCAGTTCAAGGGACTCTCAAGAGTCTTCTCCAACACCACAGTTCAAAAGCATGAATTCTTCGATGCTCAGCCTTCTTCACAGACCAAGTTCTTAGGCCTCAGTTATTCAACTATTGGTTCCTTCTAGAGTATTTTTAATTTCAGTAGCTGTTATTCACGGTTCTCATGATGCGCTCTTCATATAAGTTAAATAAGCACGGTGACAATATACAGCCTTGATGTACTCCTTTCCCGATTTGGAACCAGTTTGTTGTTCCATGTCCAGTTCTAACTGTTGCTTCCTAAACTGCATACAAGTTTCTCAGGAGGCAGGTTAGGTGGTTTGGTATTCCCATCTCTTTCATACTTTTCCAGTTTATTGTGATCCACACAGTCAAAAGCTTTGGCATAGTCAATAAAGCAGAAATAGATGTTTTTCTAGAACTCTCTTGCTTTTTCAGTGACCCAGCAGATGTTGACAATTTGATCTCGGGTTCCTTTGCCTTTTCTAAATCCAGCTTGAACTTCTGGAAGTTCATAGTTCACGTACTGTTAAAGCCTGGCTTGGAGAATTTTGAGCATTACTTTGCTAGCCTGTGAGATGAGTGCAGTTGTGCAGTAGTTTGAACATTCTTTGGCATTGCCTTTCTTTGGAATTGGAATGAACACTGGTCTTTTCCAGTCCTGTGGCCACTGCTGTTTTCCATCTTTGCTGACATATTGAGTGCAGCACTTTCACAGCATTGTCTTTTATGATTTGAAATAGCTCAACTGGAATTCCATCACCTCCACTAGCTTTGTTCGTAGTGATGCTTCCTAAGGCCCACTTGACTTCGCATTCCAGGATGTCTGGCTCTGGGTGAGTGATCACACCATCGTGATTATCCGGGTCATGAATTCAATTGTTCGGCACTCAGCTTTCTTCACAGTCCAACTCTCACATCCATACATGACCACTGGAAAAACCATAGCCTTGATTAGACAGACCATTGTTGGCAAAGAAATGTCTCTGCTTTTGAATATGCTATCTAGGTTGGTTATAACTTTTGTTCCAAGGAGTAAGCATCTTTTAATTTCATGGCTGCAGTAAAAGGAGTACAAGGTTGTATATTTTCACCCCGCTTATTTAACTTATATGCAGAGTACATCATGAGAAATGCTGGGCTGGAAGAAGCACAAGCTGGAATCAAGATTGCAGGGAGAAATATCAGTAGCCTCAGATATGCAGACAACACCACCCTTATGGCTGAAAGTGAAGAGGAACTAAAAAGCCTCTTGATAAACGTGAAGAGAGAGAGTGGAAAAGTGGCTTAAAGCTCAACATTCTGCAAACTAAGATCATGGCATCTGGTCCCATTACTTCATGCAAAATAGATGGGGAAATAGTGGAAACGGTGTCAGACTTTATTTTTTTGGGCTCCAAAATCACTGCAGATGGTGATTGCAGCTATGAAATTAAAACACACTTACTCCTTGGAAGGAAAGTTATGGCCAACCTATATAGCATATTTAAAAGCAGAGACATTACTTTGTCAACAGTGGTCCATCTAGTCAAGGCAATGGTTTTTCCAGTAATCATGTATGGATGTGAGAGTTGGATGGTGAAGAGAGCTGAGTGCTGAAGAATTGATGCTTTTGAACTGTGATGTTGGAGAAGACTCTTGAGAGTCATTTGGACTGTAAGAAGATCCAACTAGGCCATCCTATAGGAGATCAGTCCTGGGTGTTCATTGGAAGGATTGATGTTGAAGCAGAAACTCCAGTAC
>SJYC01067473.1:0-13983 GCA_006408675.1 Madoqua kirkii
GGCTCAGTATGAATAAAAATAGATAAAAAATACTTCTATCATTCAGGAAATTCCAAGGGTTTTAAGAGCTCTGTACTAGGATCCCATGACAAATACTGAATATGTTTTTTTTTTTTTATACGCTAGGGTTTTTATGTATATCCAATTCTTTCAGCACCATTTATTGAAGACAAACTCTTTGTCCATTGAATTATCTTAGTACTTTTCTGAAAACAATCAGTTGACCATATGATTGTGAGCTATACCCAGACTTTCTATGCTTTTCAGTGTCTCAGTTTCTGTGTCTTGAAATTGCTTGGCTAAATTTATTCCTAAATATTACATACTTTTGATGACACTGTAAAGTGACCTTTCACAATTTAGATTCTTTTTATTGCTAGTATATGGAAATACAGTTGATCTTTATATACTGACTTTATATCTTTTAGCCATATTAAACTCACTTTTTGGTTCTAGTAATCTCTTTTTTGAGATTGTCTCTGTATATATTCAAATCATCTGTAAATTAAAAGAAAGTTTTACTTCTTCTTTTCCATTATGTTGACCTTTTGTTTGATTCTTATTACATCGGTTAGGACCTGCTTTACAGTATTGAGTACAAGTGGTGAGAATGTTAGGGGGAAAGTTTTATTGCAGTTTTTTTGTTTTGTTTTATTGTTTTTCAAGTCATGAACTGTTGAATTTTATAAAATCTTTCTTTGTTTTTGCATCTATTTTGATGATATATGGTTTTTCTTTCTTTTAAAATGGTGAATTGATTGATTTTCAAATATGAAACAGCCTTGTATTCCTGGAACACATCTTTCTTGATCGTGATGTATTAATGTTTTTATATATTGCTGGATTTGATTTGCCAAAATTTTGTTGATGAATTTTACAGCTTTGTTCATAAGGGAAACTACTTTGTAGCTTTCTTTTCTTGTAATATTTCAGTCTGTTTTGGTGTTAAGGTATTGCTGGTCTCATAAAATGATTTGGGAAATATTCCAATTGTTTCTTTTGTTTTTTTAGGAAGAACTTGTGTATTATAGGTGTTATTTCTTTGTTCAGTAAAATGCACCAGCAAATCCATCTGGTCTAAGAGTTTTCTTTTTGGGAAGACTTTTACCTATGACTTTAGTTTCTTTAGTAGATATAGGACTATTCAAGTTATCCATTTCTATTTAAATTTTGATAAATTGTGTCTTTTAAGGAAATATTGTTTTATCCAAGTTTCCAATTTTATTGGCATGAAGTTGCCTGTAATATTCCTTTTGTTGTTGTTATTCAGTCTCCCAGTTGTGTCTGACTCTTTGCAGCCCCATCGACTGCAGCACACCAGGCCTCTGTCCTTCACCATCTCCTGAAGTTTCCCCAAGTTCATGTCCATTGCATCAATGATGCCATCCAGCCATCTGATTCTCTGACACCCTCTTCTCCTTCTGTCCTCAGTCTTTCCCAGCATCAGGAACTTTTCTAGTGAGTCAGTTGTTCACATAAGATGACCAGAATATTGGAGTTCAGTTTCATCACAGTCCTTCCTATGAGTATTCAAGGTTGATTTCCCTTAAGATTGACTGGTTTGATCTCCTTACTGTCCAAGGGACTCTCAGGAGTCTTCTCCAGCACCACAGTTCAAAGGTATCAATTCTTTGGTACTCTCCCTTCTTTATGGTCCAGCTTTCAGAACCCTGTGTGGCCACTGGCAAGATCATTGCCTTGACTATGCGGACCTTTCTGTTTTTTAACATGCTGTCTAGGTTTGTCATAACTTTCCTGCCAAGGAGCAAACATGTTCTGATTTCATGGCTGCAATCATCGTCTGCAGTGATTTTAGAGCCCCCCAAAGAGGAAATCTGACACTACTTCCACCTTTTGCCCCTCTAGTTGCCATGAAGTAATGGGGCTGGATACCATGATTATAGTTTTTCTTTCACTCTCCTCCTTCACCCTCATCAAGAGGCTCGTTTAGTTCCTCCTCACTTTCTGCCATTAGAGGGGTATCATCTGCTCATCTGAAGTTGCTGATGTTTCTGCCGCCTGTCTTGATTCCAGCTTGTAACTCATTCAGCCCGGCATTTCTCATGATGTGCTCGGTGTACAGATTAAACAAACAAGGTGACAGCCCTGCCGTACTCCTTTCTTAATTCTAAATCAATTAATTGTTTCATGCAGGGTTCTGACTGTTGGCTTCTTGACCCACATACAGGTTTCTCAGGAGAAAGGTAAGATGGGTTGTTATTCCCATCTCTTTAAGAGCTTTCCTCAGTTTATTATGATCTGTACAGTCAAATTCTTTGGCCTAATTGATGAAATAGAAATCGATGTCTCTCTGGAATTCCCAAACTTTGTCTGTGATCCAGCGAATGTTGGCAATTTACTGTCTGGTTCCTCTTCCTTTTCTAAACCCAGCAGATATCTGCAACTTCTTGGTTCGCATAATGCTAAAGCCCAGCATGAAAGATTTTAAGTATGACCTTACTAGCATGGGAGATGAGTACAACTGTCTGATGCTTAGCACATTCTTTAGTACTACCATTCTTGGGAATTGGCATATGGATTGTCCTTTTATAATCCTGTGGCCACTGCTGGGTCTTCCAGATTTGTTGACATAAGGAATGCACCACCTTGATGGTATCATCCTTTAGGGTTTTGAATAGTTGTACTGTAATTCTTTCACATCTGCTAACTTTATTAATAGCAGTTCTTCTAAGGCCCACTCGACTTCGCTCTCCAGAGTGTTTGGCTCTGGGTGGCTGGCCACACCACTGTAGAAGTCTGGTTGATTTGGATCTGTTTTTTGCCATTCTTCCATGTATTCTTTCCATCTCTTCTTGATCTATCTCCAATTTTCCTGTAGTTCGTCCCCTTCTGTTGTCTTCTAGTTTTATACACTGTTCACTGAAGAAGGCCTTCTTGTCCCTTTGTGCTGTTTTGGGGATTCTGCATTTGATTGGTTATACTTGCCCTTTCTCCCTTTTTCTTCACTTCTTTCTTTAGCTATTTTCAGGGTCCTCTCAGATAACCACTTTACCCTCTTGCTTTTATTTTTCTTTAGGATGGTTTTGTTCACTGCCTCCTGTATAATATTAACTGTTTGTAGTTCTTCAGGTACTTTGTCTACCAGATCTAATCCCTTGAATCTATTTGTTACCTCCACTGCAGATAAATAGGGGATCTGATTTAAGTCGTACCTGGCTGGCCTAGTGTTTTTCTCCACTTTCTGTAGTTTAAGCCTGAATTTTGCTATGAAAAGC
Organism: Madoqua kirkii; assembly: GCA_006408675.1. NCBI lineage: Eukaryota > Metazoa > Chordata > Mammalia > Artiodactyla > Bovidae > Madoqua > Madoqua kirkii. The sequence continues at coordinate 3,237 of SJYC01067473.1, forward strand.
TGATGATCTGAGCCACAGTCCACTCTAGGTCTTGTTTTTGCTGACTGTATATAGCTTCTCCATCTTCGGCCACAGTGAGTGTATAATCAGTTTGATTTTGGTATTGGCTCTTTGGTGATGTCCATGTGTAAATTCATCTCTTGTTTTGCTGAAAAGGGTATTTGCTATGACCAGTGTATTCTCTTGGCAGAATTCAGTTAGCCTTTGTCCTGCTTAGTTTTGTTATCCAAGGTCAAGCTTGCCTGTTACTCCAGGTGTCTCTTGACGTCCTGCTTTTGCATTTTAATCTCCAATGATGAACAGAGTATCTTTTTTTTTTTTGATGTTAGTTCTAGGAGGTCTTCTAGATCGTCATAGAACTGATCAACCTCAGTTTCTTTGGCATCGGTGATAGGAGCATAGACTTGAATTACTCTGGTATTGAATTGCTTGCCTTGAAAACAAATGGAGATCATTATATCATTTTTGAGATTGTACCCAAGTACTGCATTTTGGACTCTCTTGTTGATTATAAGGGCTACTCCATTTCTTTTATGGGACTCTAGCCTACAGTAGTAGATATAATGGTCATCTGAATGAAATTTGCCCATTCCCCTCCATTTTAGCTCACTGATTCCTAAGATGTAGATGTTTATTCTTACTGTCTTGTGCTTGACCACATTCCAATTTACCTTGATTCCAGGAACCAGACATTCCAGGTTCCTATGCAATACTGTTCCTTGCAGCATTGCATTTTACTTTCATCAGGAGACACATTCACAACCAAGAACCGTTTCTGCGTTGGTGCAGCTGCTTCATCCTTTCTGGGGCTATTAGTAGTTGTCCTCCGCTCTTCCCAAGTAGCATATTGGACACCTTCAGGTCTCGGGGACTCATGTTTTGGTGTCATGTAGTGTCCTTTTATGGATTCATGTGGTTCTCACAGCAGATATACTGGGGTGGTTTGCCATTCCCTCCTCTAGTGGATCATGTTTTGTCAGAACTCTCCACTGTGGCCCATCTGTCTTGGATGGCCCTACATGGCACGGCTCATAGCTTCCATCAAATTTTGCAAGCCCCTTCGGCACAACAATGCAGTGATCTGTGAAGGGTATATTCCGGTATTATCCTTTTAATGTCTTTTGAATCTATAGTAATGGTTCCTCCTTCATTTTTGATATTGATTATTTGTATCTTTGTTCAAAAGTTCTGGCAAAACATCTGTTACTTTACTTGATCCTTTACTGGCTTGGTTTCACCATTTCCTTTTTTCTTTTCTGTTTTCTGTGTCATTAATTTTTTTATTATTTTATTTTTTTCTGCTTGGGTTAAATTTACTTCTCATTTTATAGCTTCTTAATGTGGAACTTCCTTGGTAAATGTTCAGTGGTAAAGAATAAACCTACAATCTCTTCAAAACTTTTCATAGTGCCTTTCTGTTTTTCTTTGTCCTCTGGGACCCCTATAACTTGAATGTGGATGGGTTTCACATTGTCTGAAAACTCTCTGAGGCTATCATCAATTCTTTTCATTCTTTTCCCTTTATTCTGCTCTTCAGAAGTTATTTCAGCCATTCTACACTCCAGCTCACGTACCCGTTCTTCAGTTCAGTTTAGTTCAGTTCAGTTGCTCAGACGTGTCCGACTCTTTGCGACCCCATGAATCGCAGCGTGCCAGGCCTCCCTGACCATTACCAACTCCCAGAGTTCACTCAGATTCACATCCATCGAGTCCATGATGCCATCCAGCCATCTCATCCTCTGTTGTCCCCTTCTCCTGCCCCCAATCCCTCCCAGCATCAAAGTCTTTTCCAGTGAGTCAGTTCTTAGTTTCAGCTTTAGCATCATTCCTTCCAAAGAAATCCCAGGACTGATCTCCTTTAGAATGGACTGGTTGGATCTCCTTGCAGTTCAAGGGACTCTCAAGAGTCTTCTCCAACACCACAGTTCAAAAGCATGAATTCTTCGATGCTCAGCCTTCTTCACAGACCAAGTTCTTAGGCCTCAGTTATTCAACTATTGGTTCCTTCTAGAGTATTTTTAATTTCAGTAGCTGTTATTCACGGTTCTCATGATGCGCTCTTCATATAAGTTAAATAAGCACGGTGACAATATACAGCCTTGATGTACTCCTTTCCCGATTTGGAACCAGTTTGTTGTTCCATGTCCAGTTCTAACTGTTGCTTCCTAAACTGCATACAAGTTTCTCAGGAGGCAGGTTAGGTGGTTTGGTATTCCCATCTCTTTCATACTTTTCCAGTTTATTGTGATCCACACAGTCAAAAGCTTTGGCATAGTCAATAAAGCAGAAATAGATGTTTTTCTAGAACTCTCTTGCTTTTTCAGTGACCCAGCAGATGTTGACAATTTGATCTCGGGTTCCTTTGCCTTTTCTAAATCCAGCTTGAACTTCTGGAAGTTCATAGTTCACGTACTGTTAAAGCCTGGCTTGGAGAATTTTGAGCATTACTTTGCTAGCCTGTGAGATGAGTGCAGTTGTGCAGTAGTTTGAACATTCTTTGGCATTGCCTTTCTTTGGAATTGGAATGAACACTGGTCTTTTCCAGTCCTGTGGCCACTGCTGTTTTCCATCTTTGCTGACATATTGAGTGCAGCACTTTCACAGCATTGTCTTTTATGATTTGAAATAGCTCAACTGGAATTCCATCACCTCCACTAGCTTTGTTCGTAGTGATGCTTCCTAAGGCCCACTTGACTTCGCATTCCAGGATGTCTGGCTCTGGGTGAGTGATCACACCATCGTGATTATCCGGGTCGTGAATTCAATTGTTCGGCACTCAGCTTTCTTCACAGTCCAACTCTCACATCCATACATGACCACTGGAAAAACCATAGCCTTGATTAGACAGACCATTGTTGGCAAAGAAATGTCTCTGCTTTTGAATATGCTATCTAGGTTGGTTATAACTTTTGTTCCAAGGAGTAAGCATCTTTTAATTTCATGGCTGCAGTAAAAGGAGTACAAGGTTGTATATTTTCACCCCGCTTATTTAACTTATATGCAGAGTACATCATGAGAAATGCTGGGCTGGAAGAAGCACAAGCTGGAATCAAGATTGCAGGGAGAAATATCAGTAGCCTCAGATATGCAGACAACACCACCCTTATGGCTGAAAGTGAAGAGGAACTAAAAAGCCTCTTGATAAACGTGAAGAGAGAGAGTGGAAAAGTGGCTTAAAGCTCAACATTCTGCAAACTAAGATCATGGCATCTGGTCCCATTACTTCATGCAAAATAGATGGGGAAATAGTGGAAACGGTGTCAGACTTTATTTTTTTGGGCTCCAAAATCACTGCAGATGGTGATTGCAGCTATGAAATTAAAACACACTTACTCCTTGGAAGGAAAGTTATGGCCAACCTATATAGCATATTTAAAAGCAGAGACATTACTTTGTCAACAGTGGTCCATCTAGTCAAGGCAATGGTTTTTCCAGTAATCATGTATGGATGTGAGAGTTGGATGGTGAAGAGAGCTGAGTGCTGAAGAATTGATGCTTTTGAACTGTGATGTTGGAGAAGACTCTTGAGAGTCATTTGGACTGTAAGAAGATCCAACTAGGCCATCCTATAGGAGATCAGTCCTGGGTGTTCATTGGAAGGATTGATGTTGAAGCAGAAACTCCAGTACTTAGGCCACCTGATGTGAAGAGTTGACTCACTGGAAAAGACTGTGATGCTGGGAGGGATTGGGGCCAGGAGGAGAAGGGAATGACAGAGGAAGAGATGGTTGGATGACATCACCAACTCAATGGGCATGAGCTTGATAAACTCTGAGAGTTGATGATGGTCAGGGAGGCTTGGTGTGCTGTGATTCATGGGGTCGCAAAGGACTGAACCGAACTGAACCAGGTATGTCTTGACTTCCTACTTTTGCATTCCAGTCCCCTATGATGAAGAGGACATTTTTTGGGGTGTAAGTTCTAAAAGGTCTTGTAGGTCCTTATAGAATCATTCAAGTTCAGGTTCTTCAGCGTTACGGTCAGGGCATAGACTTGGATTACTGTGATATTGAATGCTTTTCCTTGGAAAGAAATGGAGATTATTCTGTCATTTTTGAGATTGCATCCAAGTATTGCATTTTGGACTCTTTTGTTGACTATGATGGCTACTCCGTTTCTTCTAAGGGATTCTTGCCCGCAGTAGTAGATATAATGGTCATCTGAGTTAAATACACCCATTCCAGTCCATTTTAATACACTGATTCCTAAAATGTCGATGTTCACTCTTACCATCTCCTGCTTGACTACTTCCAATTTGCGTTAATTTCATGGACCTAATATTCCAGGTTCCTGTGCAGTCTTAACTCTTTACAGCATTAGACTTCAGTCCATCATCACCAGTCATATCCACAACTGGGTGTTGTTTTTGCCTTGGATCCATCTGTTCATTCTTTCTAAGGTTATTTCTCCACTGATCTCCGGTAGCATATTGGGCACCTACCAGCCTATGGAGTTCATCTTTCAGTGTCTCGTCTTTTGCCTTTTCATACTGTTCATGGGGTTCTCAAGGCAAGAATACTGAAGTGGTTTGCTATTCCCTTCTTCAGTGGACCACATTTCATCAGAACTCTCCACCATGACCTGTCTGTCTTTGCTGGCCCTACACTGCATGACTCATAGTTTCTTAGAGATAGACAAGACTGTAATCCATGTGATCAGATTGGTTATTTTCCTGTGAATGTTATTATCAATCAGTCTGCCCTGTGATGGGGAAGGATAACAGACGTATGGAAGCTTACTAATGGGAGGGACTGACAAAGGGGGAAACTGGGTCCTGTTCTGATGGGCGAGGCCATGCTCAGTAAATATTTTAAGTCAATTTTCTATTGCTGGGTGGGGCTGCGTTCCCTCCCTGTTATTGGACCTGAGCCCGAACTATGGTGGAGGTAATGAAGATAATGGGGCCCTCTTTCAAAAGGCCCCATGCATGTACCACTGCACTGAGTGCCTCTACCCCTGCAGCAGGCCCTGCTGGCCCGTGCCTCCACTGGAGACTCATGGACACTTATGTGCAAGTCTGGGTCAGTCTCTTGTGGGGTCACTGCTCCTTTCTCCTGGGTCCTCGTGTGCTTAAGGTTCTGTTTGTGCCCTTCCACAGTCTGTTTCCCCAGTCCTGTGTAAGTTCTGATGGCTCTGTGGTGGGGTTAATGGCTACCTCCTCCAAGAGGGCTCATGCTGTACTCAGGTCTCCTGCACCCAGAGCCCCTGCCCCTGCAGCAGTCCACTGCTGATCTGCACCTCCACAGGAGATGCTCAAACAGTTCTGTCTCAGTCTCTATGGGATCTGTGGGTCCTAGTGCACACAAGGTTTGTTTGAGCCCTCTGAGGATCTCTGATGGGTGTGGGGTTTGATTCTAAACATGATTTCCCCCTTCCTCCCATCTTGCTGGGGCTTCTCTGCCCTTAGACATGGTATATCTCCTCAAAGTCACTCCAGTGCAGCACAGCACCTACTGTCTTGCTGGGGCTTCTCTGCCCTTAGACATGGGATATCTCCTTAAAGTCACTCCAGTGCCAACAGCCGCCGCTCCAGCACCTGCCGTCTTGTTGGGGCTTCTCTGCTCTTGGATGTGGGGTATCTCCTCAAAATCACTGCAGTTCTGTACAGAGTCAGTTACAGGATAAACCCAAGGAGAGACATGTCTAGACACACATTAATCAAGCTAACTGAGATTAAACACAAAGGAAGAATATTAAAAGCAGCAAGGGAAAAGGAACAAGAAACATAAAGGGAAAACCCATACCATTAACAGTGCATCTTTCAGCAGAACTTTGCAGGCCAGAAGGGAATGGCAGGATATATTTAAAGTACTGAAAGAATAAAGTCTACAACTAAGATTACTATACCTGGCAAAGGTCTCATTCAAAATTGATGGAGGAATGAAAAGCTTTACAGACAAGCAAATGTTTAAGAGAATTTTCTACTACCAGGCCAGCTTTAACAAATACTGAAGGAACTTATTTAGGCAGTAATCACAGGAGAAAGGAAAAACCCGCAAAAACAAACCCAAAACAATTAAGAAAATGCCAATAGGAAAATAGATATCAATAATTACTTTAAATGTAAACAGATTAAACACACCAACCAGAAATACAGACTGATTGAATGGATACAAAAGCAAGACCCATTTATACACTGCCTACAAGAGACCCACTTCAGACATAGAGACACATACAGTCTGAAAGTAAAAGGATGGAAAAGAATATTCCATGTAAATAGAAACCAAAAGAAAGCCAGAGTGGCAATTCTAATTTCAGACAACATAGACTTTAAAGAATATTGCAAGAGATAAAAGAAGGACAGTACATAATGATCAAGGGAGCAATCCCAGAAGATGACATAACAGTTGTGAATATTTATGCACTCATCATAGCATTTCAGTACATAAGGCAAACACTAACAGACATAAGAGGTGAAATTGACAGTGACACAATAATAGTAGGGGACTTTTAACACCCCACTTACACAAATGGACAGACCATCAATATAGAAAATCAATAAAGAAACACAAACCTTATATGAAAGGTTAGACCAAATGAACCTAATTGATAATCTTCAGGACATTCCATCCAAATGCAGAAGAATACACTTTCTTCTCAAGTACACATGGAACATTCTCCAGGATAAACCACATCTTGGCCACAAATCAAGCCTCAATAACTTTAAGAAAATTGAAATCAAGTTGTCTTCTCTGACCACCCCACTATGAGTTTAGATATCAACTCAGGCAAATAGATGGGGAAACAGAGACAGACTTTACTTTTTTGGGCTCCAGAATCACTGCAGATGTGGTGACTGCAGCATTGAAATTAAAAGATGCTTACTTCTTGGAAGGAAAGCTATGACCAGCCTAGACAGCATATTAAAAAGCAGAGACATTACTTTGCCAACAAACGTCTGTCTAGTCAAGACTATGGTTTTTCCAGTAGTCATGTATGGATGTGAGAGTTGGACTATAAAGAAAGCTGAGCGCCAAAGAATTGGTGCTTTTGAACTGTGGTGTTGGAGAAGATTCTGGAGAGTCCCTTGGACTGCAAGGAGATCCAACCAGTCCATCCTAAAGGAGATCAGTCCTGAATGTTCATTGGAAGGACTGATGTTGAAGCTGAAACTCCAATACTTTGGCCACGTGATGCGAAGAGCTGACTCATTTGAAAAGACCTTGACGCTGGGAAAGATTGAAGGTTGGAGGAGAAGGGGATGACAGGATGAGATGATTGGATGGCATCACTGACTCAGTGAACGTGAGTTTGGTGATATGCATGGAGGTCTGATGTGCTGCATTCCATGGGGTTTCAAAGAGTCGGACACGACTGAGTGACTGGACTGGACTGAAGTGAACAACTCAGGAAAGAAACTGCAAAAAACACACTCATGGAGATTAAATAATACATTACTAAATAATGAGATTACTGAAGAAATAAGATGGGAAATCAAAAGATTCCTAGAAACAAATGACAATGAAAACTGTACAGCCTTGGCCTATTTACAGTAGGTCCTTCACCCAATACATTATGTTGGGCCATCAAGAAGATTAAAAGGCTTTTCAATAGGGCTCGGTGTTGCAGGGAAGGGGAGTGCTGTGGTTAAGTGTTAGGCTTTTAGTGAGCCTGTGTGTCTGAAATGTGAACTTCACAAGTGTTTCTCAAGTGTTTTTTTTTTTTTTTTTTTAACCCCTTAGGCGGGACTGGAGGACTGAATGGACTGGAATTGAGTATTTCCCTGCCTCCTGGTCAGTTAGGCTTTGGTTAATTACTTTCCCCTGAAGGCAGGCTTTGTTAAGGACCAAGTGCTCTGTTATTTTAAAATGGTTCCTTTTCCTCTTGCTCTGTCAGAAGGGAGGGGATTTTTCTCCCTTATTTACTTTGGGAAACTGGTTAGGCTCTCAGAGGTAAATCTCACCAAATTTTTGGGTACCCTAGAGTTTTTAACCTTCAGGGTTAAAATAAGTAGATGGTGGGAGAAGGAATAGAACTACAGGGCTAAATATCCCCAAATGCAATTGTAGAAATACTTTCAAATTTATTACCTATCATGGTAAATGCAAGTGTACTAAATTCTTTAATTAGAAGACAAGTAGTAGCTGACTTAAGAAATTATCAGTAAGCTACTCATAAGAAACACCTAAAACATAAGGATGTTGAAAGTTGAGTAGAAAAAGACACGTCAATCTAATACAGACTAAAAGAAGACTGGTAAAGCTGGTATAACTGTATTGATATCAAATGAAATAGATTTTCAAACAAATTTTTATCAGAATAGTAATTATTAGAGATAAAGGAGGTCACCAGATAATGACAGAAGTTTAAATTTCCCTGGTAGAATGATGATTCTGAACTTCTCTGCAGTTAGAAATAGCCTCGAAATATACAGCGTAAAAATTCAGGTCACTGTAAGGAAAAAAAGGACATATCCACCACCATAATTGGATTTTTTTTTAGTACCTTTTTTAGTTATTAATAGATTAAAGAAGAAAAAAGAAAGTCTATTTGAATAGAAAGAAAGACTATTTGAATAGGTTAATAAACTTAACCCTTATTATCATCAGAGTCCCCTGGACCCAGATTTAGTTTACTAGTTTCTTTTTGAACAATTCTACTTGGATTTGTTGGATTGATGCTTTATGGCTTTCTTTCTGTCTTAGAGGTCTTCTGAAGAGCACAAGATTTACTTTAAAATAGAAAATTAAAACTCCTTTTCTCTTATAGTATATACCATATGGGTCCTTTGGACCTTTTTATGAATCTAAGATGCTGTGGGTTCTTATATCACTTTATCTGTGTATAGGTAATTTTATCATCCTAGGGTAATTTTTATCATCACTCTTTAATTATTCCCAACTATATTAAACTAAAATGAAAGGATGATGGAATCATCTAGATAGATGTTATAGTAGTCAAGTCATTACTATTGCATTATCTTTGATTTTATTACATTACCTCAAGAGTTGCACATATTTTAAGAAAATGTAAATGAAGTCTGGAAGTACCATCTTAGTAGTCATTTTAGTTTTCATTGAACACAACTGAGAATTTAATAGTCTTCATTTTCTACATGTAATGGTACGAAAGTAGAAAAGTTGACAGAGGAAGGTATTTCAGCTATTAAATGGATAAAATAATGGTCAACAGAGGCAGCAGACTCTAGGCCCTAATTATTATGGTGAACTTGATCATATGAGTGAAGTCTGAGACTATGAGTCACCAAATAGCAATATCCTAGATTGATTTTCTTTGAACTCAAGAATTGATGAGTGACCAGTGTGTTTCTGCAGTATTTTGTGATAAGTTGGACTTTTCAGTTTTGCTAAGAGAATATGTGACTTATTTTTGCATTACATATAATGTTGTACATGAACATTTACTTGATACAGCTTATAATTGAAGAGTGTTGAATTAAAGTGTATATACAAAGATGATAGGAAGTGAATATATGATTTAGGAAAGAAAGCAGAACATTGGCTTGGATCATTTTGATGTATGTTTATAAATCTAAAAATAAATATTAACAAGGAACAAATAATATGGCTGTCTTTCTCAGCAAGTTTATGGGACATCACAATTTTAAAAAAGCACTGCATTTCTATGGTGCAGATTCAAGAAGCAGCATAAGTGATGATTATCTAGTAGAGATATAATTGAAATCTGGAATCAGATTTTGTAAGACTATATGTCCATGCATGTCAGTTGGTGACCAGTTGCATTCTCTTTTTATTGTGTGTGTATGTGTGTGTGATGTGTGTGAGTGTATATATACACGCATTATGCATTTGTAGATGTGTGTATGTATCATACACATATCTGTACATACTCCAGTTCAGTTCAGTCGCTCAGTTGTGTCCGACTCTTTGCGACCCCATGAATTGCAGCACGCCAGGTTTCCCTGTCCATCACCATCTCCTGGAGTTCACTCAGACTCACGTTCATCGAGTCAGTGATGCCATCCAGCTATCTCATCCTCTGTCGTCCCCTTCTCCTCCTGCCCCCAATCCTTCCCAGCATCAGAGTCTTTTCCAATGAGTCAACTCTTCGCATGAGGTGGCCAAAGTACTACAGTTTCAGCTTTAGCATCATTCCTTCGAAAGAAATCCCAGGGCTGATCTCCTTTAGAATGGACTGGTTGGATCTCCTTGCAGTCCAAGGGGCTCTCAAGAGTCTTCTAAAACACCACAGTTCAAAAGCATCAATTCGTCAGTGCTCAGCCTTCTTCACGGTCCAACTCTCACATCCATACATGACCACAGGAAAAACCACAGCTTTGACTAGATGGACCTTCGTCGGCAAAGTAATGTCTTTGCTTTTGAATATACTATCTAGGTTGGTCATAACTTTTCTTCCAAGAAGAGTAAGCATCTTTTAATTTCATGGCTGAAGTCACCATCTGCAGTGATTTTTGGAGCCCCCCAAAATAAAATCTGACACTGTCTCCACTGTTTCCCCATCTATTTGCCATGAAGTGATGGGACCAGATGCCATGATCTTTGTTTTCTGAATGTTGAGCTTTAAAACCAACTTTTTCTTCTTCTCTTTCACTTTCATCAAGAGGCTCCTTAGTTCTTCTTCACTTTCTGCCATAAGGGTGGTATCATATGCATATCTGAGGTTATTGATATTTCTCCCAGCAATCTTGATTCTAGCTTGTGTTTCTTCTAGTCCAGCATTTCTCATGATGTACTCTGCATATAAGTTAAATAAACAGGATGACAGTATACAGCCTTGACGTACTCCTTTTCCTATTTGGAATCAG
>SJYC01067474.1:0-14246 GCA_006408675.1 Madoqua kirkii
AGATGGATATGCAATAGAGAGTCATATCAAGCTTTAGAAATGGTTTCTGGGTCACTCACTCATTAATTTATTGCACAAATAAAGAATATCTGCTGAGTGACAGGTAAGGCTTAGTATAACCAGCAATATTTTATTGATGGTGAAAATTTTTTTTAAAGATCCAGATTGCAGGTTCTCTATACATACAATATTTATACATTAAAAAAAAATTCTGTGTATCCTTTTCAAATGTGAAAGGAAATATACAATTTAGAGGCTCCTGAAAATGTTGGTCATCTGAACACTGAAAGGACCACATGTGAGTGAGCTGCAGAGGCATAACTATGAGGTGGAGCTCGTTATATCTTTTTGTTTTTTGAGTGATCAAAACACCTCCCATTAATTTTCACAGAACAGCCAGGTAGGCAGGTGAAAATAGATCTATCCACTTGTTACAAATGGAGACAATGGATTTGAGAATGCACCCATAGCAAACAAAAGCTCAGGCTTCAATTTCTTGATATCGGTGTTAGCTGATCCACAAGCGGCCCAGTAAAATTTCAGCTGATTGTAATGATCTAAGGCATCTAAGGCAATTTTTTAAAAAAGAATGAATTGCCTGAGTGAAAAAAAAAAACAACAACACTCTAGACAGCTCTCACGTTCCAGAAATGACCTGCTCTCTAATAGTTCCTTCAGCACCCTGTCCTGAAAATTAGAAGGCACAAATAATGATTCAAATGAAGTCAGCACATTCAAGTCAATCTTAGAATGAGCATTGAGTCTCTCTGTACTCTGCCACCTACAACATAATCATCCTACCATGCAAAATTGAACATACTTGCTATACTTGATCTTTAAAAAAAAAAACAATTAACAAGAACAAAAGCAAACAAACCTGTTTGGCTTTCATATGCTCCATGTTTATGATAAGAATTTGGAGTCAGACAGAACAAACTCAGTGAGATAAAAAGATCATTTGGAACAATCCATGTCAGTTCTAAAGTCTGGCACTCATATTCAGTGGGAGCTAGTCCAAATGAATGGCAATTAAACAAGCATTTGTAGAGTGTCCTCTATATGAGTCAGTCTATGAGGAAATTGGAAAATCCCACAGGCTTCTGTTCTCCCTGTGAGGCAATTTGGTGCTGCAGAAAAACAGCAGAGCTGGGCATTTGGACCAAACCTAAGTGGAGACGACATACTACCATTTGCCAGCTGTCTCTCTCTGGGCAAGTATTTCCAGTCATTGGGCCACATTTTCTTTCTTTGTAATATGATTATCGTAAGAATAAAAACAAATCATGAGTTGGTATAAGAAACACATGAGAAAATGCATGTGGAAGCAGTTTGAAAAATGCAATATTTTCAAGAGTTGTGTCTGACTCTTTGTGACTCTACGGACTATAACCTACTGAGCTCCTTGGTCCATGGGATTTTCCAGGCAGAATTCTGGAGTGGGTTGCCACTTCCTTCTCCAGGGGATCTTCCCAACCCAGGGATCGAACCCGAGTCTCCCACATTGCAGGCAGATTCTTTATCTTCTCAGCCACCAGGGAAGCGCATAGACGCAATCACTGTTCCATTACAATAATAAATGAAACAAAAAGAATCTCCCTGTGTTTTAAGTCCTTTGGTTTTCCTCTCAGACAAGAAGCTGCAACATGATGTACAACAGCCGTTTCAGTGAATTCCTTCAAGGTTTGACATCAGAGGCTCTGAAAACATCAGATTCTCTGTCTTCAAGTAGCAGCCTGGGGAAGAACTTGGAATGGAATCTTTCAATGGCAAGGATGGCATATTAAGAGAGGGCCCCTAGCTGAACTCCCCAAAGTAGGATGTGCATTCTAAGAAGCCTGTATATTTTTTAAAAGCATCAAAACTTGATAAAAATTCCTTCAAAATGCAGGTTGACTGTGTTCTCCCTTGGTTCTTATGTGAAAAGAGATGCTTGGGGGCATTTACAACAGATGATAGAAGTTATATGTTGGGGCACCTGAAAGAGTTGGGGTGACATGCATGGCTGAAAAGCTGGTTCTGTTTAAAAATGCTAAAAATTCCTACTGAGGCTCTCCTTGACTTCTCAGATTTGGGCCCTGCCTTTCCTTTGAGCCTGTCTTTCTCCCTACCCCCACCAGTGACCTGGGCACCAGTCATACTCAGTGTGACTGACTCAGTGGTGGTTCTTCCCACAGGGGACCCTCCCAGAATTTCTCAGCTTAGCCCTAAAGCCCTGATCACCCCTCCATCCACCCATCAAAGCACCCACTGAACACCAGGTGCTGCAGAATTGATGGGGATACAAGGATGACAGTCATGAACATCAGATCTACAATGTAAAGAGTAGACATGAGATAGCAAGCAAAGGATTCATGGGGATTCAGAGGAAAGACAAAGGGGTAAAGCAATCCTGGAAAAAGTGCACCTCCTCTGAAAAGACTTATTCCCCTCACAGGCTGGGCTAGAGACCAACCATAGAGGAACCACAATAAGAAGATATTTGCATTGAAATGAATTAGCAGCAGTTTTAAGTAGAACAACATTAACAAAAAGTGAGACTCTTGGAATCATGACTGAATCCCACTGCTGCCAGACCAGAGTCTGGGGCTTCCCTAGTGACTCAGTGGTAAAGAATCTGCCTGATAATGCAGAAGACACAGGTTCACATGTTCGACCTCTGGGTCGGGAAGACACCCTGGAGAAGGAAATGGCAGCCCACTCCAGAATTCTTGCCATGGACAAACCATGGACAGAGGAGCCTGGCGGGCTAGAATCCATGGGGTTGCAAAGAACTGGACATGATTTAGCAACCAAATAGCAGCAACAGCAAGTTGAAACTACATCATTAAATAATATTATATCGTTGGTTTACTTGGTTTATCTGAATCTAGTCTGCCACTCCACCTCTGTCCCCACATCAGAAAGGGCCTGCTCTACTGTCAAAAATCAATTGACCACATATTTGTGGATCTGTCCTGGACTTTCTATTTTGTTCCATCCATCTGTTTATGTTGATACAAGTACAACACTGTCTTGATTATTGTATAAGTCTTGGATTACTTTTGTAACTACATTCTTAGTAGAAGGAAGTTCCTATCTATTCTAAGTAGGTATTGCTTTGTAGGTTTCTTTTCTTGTAATGTCTTAGTTTTAAAAAGTGTTTTGGCTATTCCATTTCCACATATATGTTAAAACAAATGTTTTAATTTCTACATAAAATCTGGCTGAGATTTTGACTGAGGTTGTATTGGATCTGTGGATGAATTTTGGGAAAATTTATACCACAGCAATATTGAATTTTAAGACCCATGAGCAAAGTATATCTCACCACTTATTTAAATCTTCTTTCAGAAATGTTTTATAGTATTCGATGTATAAGTCCTGTCTCTTATACACATCTAGATGTGTATAAGAGACAGATGTGAGTGAGCTGCAGAGGCATAACTATGAGGTGGAGCTCGTTATATCTTTTTGTTTTTTGAGTGATCAAAACACCTCCCATTAATTTTCACAGAACAGCCAGGTAGGCAGGTGAAAATAGATCTATCCACTTGTTACAAATGGAGACAATGGATTTGAGAATGCACCCATAAGCAAACAAAAGCTCAGGCTTCAATTTCTTGATATCGGTGTTAGCTGATCCACAAGCGGCCCAGTAAAATTTCAGCTGATTGTAATGATCTAAGGCATCTAAGGCAATTTTTTAAAAAAGAATGAATTGCCTGAGATTTATAGTATTCGATGTATAAGTCTTATATAGGTTTATTCAGATTCATCCCTATTTCACTTTTTTATGTTATTATAAATGGTATTTTTAAAAATTCAATTTCTAAATGTTTATTCCTAGTACTAAGAAATTTAACAACTTTAAATGTATTGATCTTATCTAGAATTCTACTAAGTTCTCTTGTTATAATCTATTTATGTAGATTCTATCAAATTTTCTATATAAACAACATCATCATGCAGTTTGCAAATAAAGAGGGTTGTATTCATCCTTTTCAATCTGAGTGCTTTCTATTTCTTTTTCCTGCCTTATTGCACTGGCTAAAAACTCCAATATAATGTTTAATGGAAGTAGTGAGAGTGGATATTCTCATCTTGTTTCAGATCTTAGGGAAAAAGCATAAAATTTTCTCCATTAAGTACAATGATATCTAAGGGTTTCTATAGATGCCCTTTGTTGGGTTGAGGAAGTTCCCTTCTACTCTAAGCTTGTTAAAAGTTTTTAGCAGAAATGGATGTTTGATTTTATCAAATGCTGTTTCTACACTAATAGGAATGATTATATATTTCTTGTTTTTAGCATGCTTATATGATTAATTCTATTATTTTTCAAATGTTAAACCAATCTTGAATTCCTGAGAAAAATTTCACTTGGAAATCCTTTTTATATATTATTAGATTTGATCTTTAAAAATTTTGTGACTATATTTTGCATCAATATTCTTGAGGGATACTGGTTTGCAGGTTTCTTTTCTTGTAATCTTTGCCTGGTTTTCATAACAGGGTAATGCTGAATTCAATGAATAAAGTGGGGAGTATTCCCTCTACTGGTATGTCTTCAAGTTCACTAAACTTTTCTATTGCAATGTCTGCTGCTGCTGCTAAGTCACTTCAGTTGTGTCTGACTCTGTATGACCCCATAGACAGCAGCCTACCAGGCTCCCCCATCCCTGGGATTCTCCAGGCAAGAACACCAGAGTGGGTTGCCATTTCCTTCTCTAGTGCATGAAAGTGAAAAATGAAAGTGAAGTTGCTCAGTCGTGTCCGACTCTTCACGACCTCATGGACTGCAGCCCACCAGGCTCCTCCGTCCATGGGATTTTTTCAGGCAAGAGTACTGGAGTGGGGTGCCATCACCTTCTGCCTTGCAATGTCTAATCTGCTATTAACCCTACCAGCATATCTTCAACACATTTAGTTTTCAACTCTAGAAGTTTGATTTAGGTCTTTTTATATCTTCCATGTCTCCACTTAACTTTTTTAACTTATGGAATACAGTTATGATAACTTTTAATGTACTCATATGTTTCATATAAATTTTTCATTTTGGAAGGTTGTTTCAAGTAGAAGGATAAATCTGGTCTCTCTTATTCCATCTTGGTAAGAAGCAGAAGGAATTAGCCTACATTCTGATACAGAGCAGATTTTCCAAAAGAAAGGTTGATGGAATTAATACTTAGAGAATGCTCAAGGTGCCAGGAATGCATAATGAATAGGCCAGAAAGACCTCTGTGCTCCTAAGTTTACAGTCTAGTGGGGGATGACAGCAAACTAACATGAAACGAAAAGTAAATACATAAATGAGACAATTTTAGATAGTGTTAGGCAAATGAGGGTGATCTCTAGAGACTGGAAGAGAGTGGGAAAACAGCCCTACAGATATTGGTCAGGGAATGCACTCTAAGGAGGAAGCCATGCAGTAGTCATGGGGAGAGCAACGCAGGCAGAGAGATCCACAGACCCGACAGTCTTGAGTGGGAGTGACCAAAGCACGCTGCAGTGTGGACTGAAGACCAGAGAGGCTTGCATGTAGTAAGAGAGAGAAGTGAAAGTCAGGGGCCAGATCCACTAGAATCTTATACAACAGTGGCAAGGAGTGGAGGAGAGCAGGGAAACTGCATTCGAACACACAAGAAATGTCAGAGTGAAATTTTCTTTACATCCCTCCCTCGAGAATGATGAACAACAAACATCAGAGAAATTGGCTCACCCTTCCTTGCATCTGCAGAATGTATTCGCCCACAGGCTGCTGGCAGTCAGGATGGAATAGTCCTAAACCTACTGCCGTCCTGCACCTCATCCAAGACATCTTCCCAACAGCACACCCTAAGCACTGCTGGCAAGCCATTCCTGCAACCCCACAGTCATCCTTCTCACTCTCTGGCCCTAAAGGGAAATGACAGAGCTGCACACTGCTTGGCAGCTGCCACACTCCCTTCCAGAGATAACGGAACATAGAAATGGATGAAGCGTACAAATGCTCGCTTTGCATGAGAAAAACTGGTACGAAACGAACAGTATCTCTTTAGAGTGGGTTGCCATTTACAATCATAAGCAGAAACATATTTTTGGTTTCCTTCTCCCACATTCTGGTGTAATTTGCTTTCTCCATATCTGGCTTTGAGAAATGCATAACCAGAATATCTGAATAAACTTGATTTATATCCCAGCTGTGTGACTTACTCACTGTATGACCTTGGGCAAGTCATTTAATCTCTTTGAGATTCTGTTTCCTTTTCTGAGATAAGAAGAAGCTGGCATGGGGAAGCTCTCTCTTCCCATCCTCTCCCAGGGAAGCTGCTATTAACTATATTAACATACCTACGAGTCCTTCTGTACCTAGATAATGAGGCTGAGTCACACACAATCCTCCAAGTAAGATAATTTGGTGTTAAGCTGAGAATTCTAGGGAAAATGGGGAGGGAGGAGAAATCAAGGTCACAGTCTATAATAAATACTTTTACAATTATTCAATTTTAAAAATTAAAGGCTGAACTGAATTTAAGAAAACAGTGATGGCATTGCACCCATTGACTCAGACATACTGAAAAACTATTACTACCCATGGCTCTCTGGGAATCTTTCAGATCTTCCCCACTCACAGTTTGAACAAGATGATTGAAAATGTGGTTTGCTCTTTGCAAACCAAACAAACTTTCTCTGTAATGTCCTCCATCCAAGCATTTTACATCATCTTGGACACATGGTTCAGGACCTATCTTCTGGGTCCCATCTTGGTCCTGTGTACCCCAAAGTGTTGGATGTTTGAGATGGGAAACCCTCTGCTTCGCCTTTATTTAATTCTGCAGTGGGCAGTTCAGTTCAGTTCAGTTCAGTCACTCAGTCATGTCTGAATCTTTGCGACCCTATGAACCACAGCAATTCCAGCCCAGCGTTTCTCATTATTCTGCATATAAGTTAAATAAGTAGGGTGACAATACACAGCCTTAACGTACTCCTTTGCCTATTTGGAAACAATCTATTGTTCAATGATTGTTCAATGTCCAGTTCTAACTCTTGCTTCCTGACCGGCATACAGATTTCTCAAGAGGCAGGTCAGGTGGTCTGGTATTCCCATCTCTTTCAGAATTTTCCACAGTTTGTTGTGATCCACACAGTCAAAAGCTTTGGCACAGTCAATAAAGCAGAAATAGATGTTTTTCTGGAACTTTCTTGCTTTTTCCATGATCCAGCGGATGTTGGCAATTTGATCTCTGGTTCCTCTGCCTTTTCTAAAACCAGCTTGAACATCAGGGAGTTCACGGTTCACGTATTGCTGAAGCCTGGCTTGGAGAATTTTGAGCATTACTTTACTAGCATGTGAGATGAGTGCAATTGTGCGGTAGTTGGAGCATTCTTTGGCATTGCCTTTCTTTGGAATTGGAATGAAAACTGACCTTTTCCAGTCCTGTGGCCACTGCTGAGTTTTCCAAATTTGCTGGCATAGTGAGTGCAGCACTTTCATAGCATCATCTTTCAGGATTTGAAATAGCTCCACTGGAATTCCATCACCTCCACTAGCTTTGTTCGTCGTGATGCTTTCTAAGGCCCACTTGACTTCACATTCCAAGATGTCTGGCTCTAGATTAGTGATCACATCATTATGATTATCTGGGTCATGAAGATCCTTTTTGTACAGTTCTTCCGTGTATTCTTGCCACCTCTTCTTAATATCTTCTGCTTCTGTTAGGTCTAGACCATTTCTATCCTATTGAGGCCATCTTTGCATGAAATGTTCCTTGGTATCTCTAATTTTCTTGAAGAGATCTCTAGTCTTACCCATTTGGTTGTTTTCCTCTATTTCTTTGCATTGATCGCTGAAGAAGGCTTTCATCTCTTCTTGCTGTTCTTTGGAACTCTGCATCTTTCCTTTTCTCCTTTGCTTTTCGCCTCTCTTCTTTTCACAGCCTTTTCATAGGCCTATTTGTAAGGCCTCCCCAGACACCCATTTTGCTTTTTTGCATTTCTTTTCCATGGGGATATTCTTGATCCCTGTCTCCTGTACAGTGTCACGAACCTCTGTCCATAGTTCATCAGGCACTCTATCTATCAGATCTAGGCCCTTAAATCTGTTTCACACTTCCACTGTATATCTGTATTTAAACTTTGATTAAACTTCTCAGTTAATTTGCTTATTTACTATATCCTTTTATTTTTCTGTAAATTATGTACTGAGTGCTTAGTTGCTCAGTCCTGTCCGACTCTTTGGGACTCAATGGACTGCAGCCTGCCGTGCTTCTCTGTCACAGGATTTCCCAGGAAGAATTCTGGAGTGGGTTGCCATTTCCTTCTCCAGGGGATCTTCTCAACCCACAGATCAAACCTGCATCTCTTGCATTGGCAGGCAGATTCTTTACCACTGTGCCACCTGGGAAACACCCATGAATTATTTATAAAATGACCTAAATGTTAAATAAAATACAGACTCTATCAGCCCAGCTGATTAAGGGTGTTGATTATTTTTCCTGGCCTACTGAGGGTTAATATATTGTACCTGTGTGGATCATTGCCCTCAGCAGTTGATGACTGTGCATCTCTTTCAAGTGCACATGAAGTATTCATGAAAATTAGCCATCTGCTTGGCTATAAAGCCTCCACAGATTTCAAAGACTGAGTTCTGTGACTACAGGCAGTTAAGATACAAGTCATTTACAAAAGGTAATTAGAAAAAGTCCCCTACAGGGGGAAATTTAAAATAACATCTAAATAACTTACAGCTCAACAAAGGAGTCTTAATGTAAATTAGAACATATTCAGAATTAAATTCTAACAAAATACTTCAAAAAGTTGTGTAATGTAGTTAAGATTGTACTTTAAGAATAAATGCTCAAGATGAATAAACTAAGAATCCAATTTAAAAAAATGACAAAAGTGATTACAGAATAAACTCAGAGTAGAAGGAAGAAACTGAAGATGAACATAAACTTATGACATGGAAAACACTCAGTAAGTACTGAGAATAGTAAAGTCCAAAGCTGGTTCTTTGAAAGTCAGAAAGTCAAATTTCTGATTTATCAAGATTTATCAATGGTGAGGGAATAACTAAACAATATTCAGATTGAAAAAGGATGTGATAGGTATAAATTTCACAGAGATTAATTTGGTAAAATAATATTAAGAATAACTGATGTCCGTGAATTTGATATTTTCAGTGGATTAGGTAAACTATTGGAAAATAAAACTTAACCAAAACCGACTTAAAAAATTGAAAACTTAACTAGTCTTATAACGTTGAAAACTGTTGGTCTCTGTGACTACAGAGGAATATCTATTCACACGTTTCACGGAACAGATAATTCCAATCTTAGATATATTATTTGATAAGTAACAAAGAAAGACCTTTTCTCAGCTGTTTTTGTGAGACTGGGATAACAGTATTGTAAACACCATGTAAGAACAGTACAAGAAAGGAAAACAGATACATCTTCTGTTCTGAGATGGGCAGCTCCCCAGGACAGTGCCTACTCCATCTGGTGCTCTTGGGAGGTTAAGATGCAGATTGAGGAACCTGGAAATCCTTGCTTATCTTGACCTGGTGTTTTGGTTCCATGGAAGAGATTAAAGCCTATTTGGAGTTGGAGCACAGAAGACCATGCTGCTTTGGATTGATAGCACATGTTCATAAGCTGAGACAGTTTGAAACGATGCGTCACTACAGTAATGTTCTGCAAAATTGAGATATCTAATCTTTTGCTGTGCTGAGAAAAGTGCAGCTTAAAGCCACCTTTTCTCACCCATTAGATGAGCGGAACTAAGTGTGACAGTGCCAGGCACTGGTGATGATGTAGAGCAGTGCACTGCTGGTGACCGTGTGTGGAGGTGGAAATACTTTGGAAACACAGTTTGGTATTGACTTTTAAAGATCATTGCACTTCACAGGACCCAGCAACTACAGTTCTGAGGGAAATCACTTAAAGCAGTGATTCCCCCAGACTGCAGTTGGGATCTCCTCTAGCCGTTCCGGAGATGCAGATTGTTTTAAAGGAATCTAGCTGATAATACAGCTTATATGCATTTTTTTCTTAAAACTTTTCAGTCTCATCTGTTGTTTAATTTTACCATCTTCTCTTTCATAGTTGCCCCCACCCCCTTTTTTTGCTTCCTTGCTTCAGGGAGGGAGAAAGCTATGAATTGCCATAAAATAACTGTTTACAGTACCCCTGTTGAGAATTTCAGCTAGGATCCTTATTTTGGCAGTGGCCACTTCTTTGTTTTCAGCGTGATTTAAAGACAGTGTAGTTTTTATAGAATTGTTAAATGCTGCTTGATTACTATGGGATTTTTCAAGACTGACTCTAAATAAAGGAATTGAAAGAATTGGGAGCCATTGCTGAAATATTCTAGCAACAAGTGATTTCATTTATACATATATGAAATAATAAAAGGAGGGCATCTGTCCTCATCTGTCTCATTGAGATAACATTTTCCAAGAAAGTTTACTTTTAGTACCTAGTTGTCAGATGTACATTTTTGCTTCAATCAGTTGTATCCTAATTGTAATCGAAAGTCAATCCAGAGGAAGACTTTTAGTGTTTTATGGTTACAAGGAATTTAATAAAAATCAGTTCTATTTGTATATGTTTTGTTGCATAGAAATGTGACAGAGTGATCAAAAGAACATTTTTAAGCATAAAAGCTGATGATACTAGCAAAAAAATCACAGAAAAGAGTTATAGGAATATAACACTTCAGAAAATTGTTCATAAAGTAAGTGATGTGGTATTTCTATTGTTAAGCAAGGATTTGTGTGTTTTAGACATGAATGATTTTGAGAATCAATCACTGTGGTATGTAGATTCTGCTGGATACATTGATAATGATGATTGTATTTTAAGGTGCCAGTGTTTATAGTGTACTGCAATCTTTGCAACTTTTATTTTTAAAAACTCTATGTATATTCATTTTTATTTGTTTATTTTTGGCTGCACCAGGTCTTTGTTGCTCTGCACAAGCTTTCTCTAGTTGTGGAGAGCACGGGCTGCTTTCCAGTTGGAGAGTGTGGGCTTCTCTTGTGGAGCAGGGGCTGTAGCGCGTGTGGGCTTCAGTAGTTGCAGTTTGCAAGCTCTAGTTGTGGTTTGCGGTTTAGGGCCTCTACATAGCATCGATTTAAACTTAAATTATGAAAAATTTTAGTTGTCAGTATAAAAATGTTCAAGGGAGTATATTGTGTTTCAAAATTCTGTGCAGTGGTAATGGAAACAAAAAAGTTGAAGACCACTGAATATTACCGTATTAGGTAATAGATCTCAAGGGGGATTGTAACACTCAGTGGGGAACATACTGGAATTTGGGCAGGCATTTTTGCTTGTCATGGTGATTGAAGGGCTTTACTGTCATTTGATTATTGGGAGCCAAGGAAGCTAGATATACTGCAGTATACAGCAAATAATATTATAGTTGCTTCCCATAAGTTTTTGAAAATCTTACTGGACTAGTCCATGGCAAATATAAATAAGTAGAAATTTACTATATAATACTCCTAAAGCATATTCAAAAGAAGAAATTTATTTTTTTAAAAAACCCGAGAATTTTAAGAGTGGACCATTTTAGTGGACAATATTTAAATGAAATAGATACTCTCTCAGAATTGTTTAATAATGTATTAACTCTGTGCATTGTCTTCTTGGGGTATTACATTTCTAATTACTGCATGTTTAGTTGAAAAGAGTTTGCAGTACTGGAGCAATATAAGTAATTAAAATATGTAACTTAGAACTAAATATTATCAGGAACTTACAAACTACAGGGATCTCACTGAATTTTATTATACTTTGTCAGTAAGAACAGTGTGATCATACTATTTAATATTGTGACGTGGTTCACATCTTCCACTCCAGCTTCACATTTCCTGATTGTTTTATTCCTGAACATTTATTACTTTTTATGTAGGTTATTTATTATACTTATTTTTTATTGTCTCTTTGTCCCTTTTACTTAGAGACATACTGTAAGAGGAGAGATTGTAACAGCCCTTTTGAGGAGTCTGGCTTATTTAAAAAAAGAGAAAATTGGTGGTAGCTGGATCAGGTAATTGTGTATGGGGGTTAGGATTTTTTTTTTTCATTTGTCTTTTGGGGAAGGAAATTAGGATTTATTGGTAGTTGTGAGTAAGGAGGGAAAAATACAGGCCTTCATGAGTCCAAGTTCGGCCATTTGTCTTGTGGGCCACAATTAGAAATGTATTAGGTTGGTGCAAAAGTAATTGCAATTTTGCATTGTTGAACTTTGCCATTTTATATTGAAATACATTCTTAAATAAATGTGGTTATGTTATACATCATTTTAATATTCATTTCTAGCTTTATTTTTTTGCTAGTGACTTATTACTTGATGTTTATGATTTTAGACTGTAGAAATAATGATAAGACAAAAAGCAAACCCAAGCAGTTTTAAAATTTGAGTTCAAAATGGATCATACAGCAGCGGAGACAAATCATAACATCAACAGTGCCTTTGGCCTTGAAAAATTTGGCTTAAAACCTTACATTCAGAAAACTAACATCATGGCATCTGGTCCCATCACTTCATGGCAAATAGATGGGGAAACAATGGAAACACTGAGAGACTTTATTTTGGGGGCTCCAAAATCACTGCAGATGGTGATTGCAGCCATGAAATGAAAAGATGCTTACTCCTTAGAAGAAAAGCTATGACCAACCTAGACAGCATATTAAAAAGCAGAGACATTATTTTGCTAACAAAGGTCCATCTAGTCAAAGCTATGGTTTTTCTAGTAGTTATGTATGGGTATGAGAGTTGGACTATAAAGAAAGCTGAGTTGATGCTTTTGAACTGTGGTGCTGAAGAAGACTCTTTAGAGTCTCTTGGACTTGATGGAGATCCAACGAGTCCATCCTAAAGGAGACCAGTCCTGAATATTGATTGGAAGGACTGATGGTGAAGCTGAAACTCCAATACTTTGGCCACCAGATGTGAAGAACTGACTCATTTGAAAAGACCCTAATGCTGGGAAAGTTTGAAGTCAGGAGGAGAAGGGGACGACAGAGGGTGAGATGGTTGGATAGCATCATCGACTCAATGGACATGAGTTTGAGCAAGCTCCAAGTGTTGGTGATGGAAAGGGAAGCCTGGCATGTTGCAGTCCATGAGGTCGCAAAGAGTTGGACACGACTGAGCGACTGAATGGAACTGAGTCCCGAGGTCGTGCTCGACTCTTCTGCAGTGGTCCCAGCCTCATTTATTGAAATGTTCCAGCAGTGCCATCTTTGTCATAAGTCAAGCAGGTCTTTTCTGGACTTGCTGTTCTGTTCCTTTGTTCTGTTTCTCTATCTTTGAGTAAACATCACATTTTGTTATTTACTATAGCTTTATAATAATTTCATTTTAGTATAAATTCTCCAACTTTTTCTTCTTCAAGTTTATTTATTGGGCTTTTGCATATCTACTTTGTCAGCTTCTAAGAAGCATTAAGATTTTGATTGGTACCATATTGAATCTATTAATTTGGAGAGAATTTACATCTTTTAGTATGGAGTCTTCTAACACATGATGAACACAATATATTCCTCCGTTTATTTTATTGTCATTGCGTCACTCGGTCATGTCTGACTCTTTTGCGAGCCCATGGACTGAAGCCCACCAGGTCCCTCTGTCCCTGAGATTTCCCTGGCAAGAATACTGGAGTAGATTTACATTTCCTGCCCCAGGGACTCTTCCTGACCCAGGGATCAAACCTGGGTCTCTTTATTGGCAAGTGGATTCTTTACCACTGAGCCACCAGAGGAGCCCATCCATTTATTTAGGACTTACATAATTTAGACTTTGTAAGTTTTTTTTTTTTTAGCCAGTTATTTATTTTGGTTATGTGAGGTCTTACTTGTGCCATGCACTTCTCTCTAGTTGTGGCATGTGGACTCCAAGGTGTATGTGCTCTGTAGTTTGCAGCGCACGTCTCTAGTTGAGGTCCTAGCCCTTAGCTGTCCCACAGCATGTGGGATCCTAGGTCCCCAACCTGGGATTGAACCCACGTCCCCAGCATTGGAAGGTGGATTCTTAACCAGGGGACCATCAGGGAAGTCTTTTTGTATGTTTTTGCGTCAAGATTTTATGCATCTTTTATTATATTTATTCCTTGGCTCTTTGATTTTTGAATATTAATGTAGATGATATCTTTAAAAAATTTTCTTTTTCTAGTATATAGAAAGATAGTTGATTTCTGTATATTGAACCTATATCCAGCTTATTTTTATGATTTGTAAATTCTTTTGAGTATTCTTCATGTGTAATTAACTCATCTGCTG
>SJYC01067475.1:0-33658 GCA_006408675.1 Madoqua kirkii
CACAAAAAAGAGCCTTTTACAGTGAGTCAACTCTTCATATCAGTATTGGAACTTCATCTTCAACATCAGTCCTTCCAGTGAGTATTCAGGGTGGATTTCCTTTTAGGATTAACTGGTTTGATCTCCTTGCTGTTCAGGGGACTCAAGAATCTTCCCCAGCACCATAGTTCAAAAGCGTAAATTCTTCAGTGCCCAGCCTTTCATGGTCCCGCTCTCACATCCGTACATGACTATTAGAAAGACCAGTGGCTTTAACTGTATGAACCTTCATAGCAAAGTAATGTCTCTGCTTTTTAATATGCTGTCTAGGTTTGTCATATTTGTCATTAAATAAAAATTAGTCACCCATTTCTGTCCGACTCATCCCGCTCTCACATCCGTACATGACTATTAGAAAGACCAGTGGCTTTAACTGTATGAACCTTCATAGCAAAGTAATGTCTCTGCTTTTTAATATGCTGTCTAGGTTTGTCATATTTGTCATTAAATAAAAATTAGTCACCCATTTCTGTCCGACTCTTTGGAACCCCATGGACTGTAGCTTCCGGGCTTCTCTGTCCATGGAATTCTCCAAATAGGAATACTGGAGTGGGTAGCCTTTCCCTTCTCCAGGGGATCTTCCTGACCCAGGGATTGAACCCTGTCTCCCACATTGCAGGCAGATTCTTTACCATCTGTGCTACCAGGGAAGCCACATTGGTCATTCAGGAAAAGCAAATTTAAAACCATAATAAATACATCATATCACTAAAATGGCTATGATAAAAAGGCAGACTAGGACAACAGAGACCCTTATGCATTGCTAAGAATGTAAAGTGGTGCAGCCACCATGGAAACCAGTGGCAGGTTTTTTTTTTTTAATCTGTGTTTTAAATTAAATAGAAATTTACAATATAGCTCAGCAGTTCCACTCTACCCAAGTGAGTCTTTGGGTGAAAGTAAAGAAGTTTCTCTACACAAAAACTTGAATGCAGATGTGTTCATGGTAATATTTTTCATAATAGCCAAAGAGTAGAAATAGTGCAGATGTCCATCAATGAATGAATGGATAATCAAAATATCTGTCTCTACAATGAATTCTATTTGGTAATAAAAAGACAAAAGATACTGATTCATCTTTATATCATGGATGAACCTGAAAAACACTATGTGGTATGAAAGAAAGAAGTGGAAGACTATATATTGTATGGATTTTATTTATATGAAATGTCCAGAGAATGCAAAGTTATAATAAAATATATTAGTTTGGGACTAGAGGTGAGAACAGGGAGTGACTGTATATAAGTATGAGGAATCATTTTTGTGATAATGGAAATATTCTAAAACTAGGTTGTGGTGATAGTTGTCAGTTCAGTTCAGTCGCTCAATCATGTCTGACTCTTGAGACCCCATGAATCGCAGCATGCCAGGCCTCCCTGTCCATCATCAGCTCCTGGAGTTTACTCAAACTCACCATCCAGCCGTCTCATCCTCTGTCATCCCCTTCTCCTCCTGCCCCCATTCCTCCCAGCATCAGAGTCTTTTCCAATGAGTCAACTCTTCGCACGAGGTGGCCAAAGTACTGGAGTTTCAGCTTTAGCATCATTCCTTCCAAAGAACAACCAGGACTGATCTCCTTTAGAATGGGCTGGTTGGATCTCCTTGCAGTCCAAGGGACACTCAAGAGTCTTCTCCAACTCCCCAGTTCAAAAGCATCAATTCGTCAGCGTTAGCTTTCTTCACAGTCCAACTGTCACATCCATATATGACCACAGGAAAACCCATAGCCTTGACTAGACAGACCTTTGTTGGCAAAATAATGTCTCTGCTTTTGAATATGCTATCTAGGTTGCTCATAACTTTCCTTCCAAGGAATAAGTGTCTTTTAATTTCATGGCTGCAGTCAGCATCTGCAGTGATTTTGGAGCCCCCCAAAAATAAAGTCTGACACCGTTTCCACTGTTTCCCCATCTATTTGCCATGAAGTGATGGGACCAGATGCCATGATCTTAGTTTTCTGAATGTTGTTGCACAACTCTCTAAATTTACACTGAATTGTGTATTTTAAATGACTGAATTTTAAGTAAGTTATGACATCAATGAAGGTGTTTAGGAATGAGTGTTGAATATTCTGTCAGCTAATTTTCTACTGGAAATTTATATGATTTTCTTTCTTAATTTCTTAAATTAAAAAAATCTAGTATTAAACCAGTCTTAAATCTTGGCCTGAGTATAAATTGGTCTTAATACATGTGTGTTACTAGTAGGTATGATATACTGCTATTTTGTTTACTATTTTGAGACCTTATGAGAAAAATTGGTCTGTCATTGTTTTTCTAATGATGTTCTTGTCAAGTTTTTGTTTTACTGTTCTTCATATAATCATTTCAGATTGATGGTAAATGTTTTCCATTATATTTTTGGAATAATTTACTTTTGCAGCCATATGGGCATGCAGTTTTCTCTGTAGGAAAGTTTTTACATATTCAGTTTTTAAAGTATTTATTTGCATTTTCAGATTTTCTGTTTCTTTGTCAATTTTAATAAGTTGTGTTTTCCTAGGAATTTGTTCATTTCATGTCATTTTTCAAATTCGTGGTGTCAGAATTGTTAATAGCTTTATTGTCTGTGAAATCCTTAGTATTACTGTCCTTTTCATTCTCAATTGAGACTTGTGCCTTCTTTGTGATCCATCTTGCTAAAAGATCTGTTATTTATTTTAGTTTTTTTCAAAAGCTGACTGTTTTGACTTTTTTCTCATACATTTGTTTTCTATTAAAAGTTTTTTGCTCCAGTGTTTGCTATTTCTTTTCTCCTGCTTTGGGATTTTTTTTCCTATTTTTTATTCTTTGGTAGGAATATTTGACTGCTTTACCAGTTATTGTGAAAGGTCTATTAGAGGCCACTGCAGTTGTAGGCGTGACAGTTTTTTCATTTTGGCTCTGTGAATTTTTGCTTTATTTTGGGGCTGTCTTTTTATGCATGCCATTTTAGAATTTTTATGTCTTTTGTAATGGATCATGTTTATTATTATAAAATAACCCTCTTGGGGAGCAATATTTCTTGCCTTACTTCTGTTGTCAGAGATGAAGATAACTTTACAAGTTCTCTTTTGGTTAGTGTTTGCATGTTTTTTACACTTTTACTTTAGCCAGTCAGTGCCCTAATGTTTTAAGAATATCTCTTATAAGAAGTATAAAATAAGTTTTAAAACTCTACTCTCATAGTCTGCCTGAAGAGAATTCCCTTCAGTGCTTCTTTTAGCTTGGGCCTGAGAGAATGTTTGAGGATATGTCTGTGAGTTGGCCTGTAACATGTTTTTATTCATCATCATTTTGAAGGATAGGTTTGATTAGATTAGAATTCTAGACTGGCAGTTAGTTTCTTTTCCCACTTTAAAGACATTCATTTTCTGTCTCACACAGTTGTGTGATAAAGCTGCATTCCATAATCAGACACATCTTCGATACTTCTCTGCTGGGTCTAGTGTGCAGTTAAATGGGCTACATATGTTAAGAGAAAACCTTGATTTCCTTTAGTTCCTGGCATGGTTTCTAGCAGCTTTGTCTTTTTAACCTGAGAATGGTTTTCAGGCATGCTGTGTGGTCACAGGGTCAGATGTTGGTAAGACCCCCAAGTGGAGTTCTAGTTAGTGTGTTAGAGGGTACCGTAGTGGTGCCCTGGGGTCCGAGGACATGATGGATCCCATGATTCAGTTACCAGGGCCCCTGCAGGACTGCTTCCTCAGAGTCCCTGTCTGTCCCATCCACTTTTACTTCGTGGCTTTGGCTCCTCCTCTGTGTATTCCCTCCCCTCATATCATACTACATGCGGCTACTTATTAGCCAATATGTGTTACCTAACATGCACTGGGCAACATTTTATATTCTCAATTTAAAATTGTGTTCTTCATGTTAAATGATAGTGAATTGAACCATTATTTCTTTAACAAATATATCCTACTAGTTTAGAATTCCTTTGGCACTAATATTTTTATTTGATGCTAAATTTTCATTTTTCATGGGAAAAATTAACTATGAAGACATATATCAGACATCCAAAATACAAGACTACCATATTAGTGTTTATTTAGTCGCTAAGTCATGTCCAACTCTTGTGACTTCATGGACTGTAGCCCGCCAGGCTCCTCTGTCCATGGGATTTTCCAGGCAAGAATACTGGAGTGGGTTGGCATTTCCTTCTCCAGGGGATCTTTCGGACCCAGGAGTTGAACCCAGGTCTTTTGCATTGCAGACGGATCCTTTACCGACTGAGCTATAAGGGAAGCTCCACCATATTGAGTTCCCACCACTTAAGCTGGAAGTTGCTCCAGTTGTGTCTGACCCTGTGCAACCCCATAGACGGCAGCCCACTAGGCTCCTCTGTCCCTGGGATTCTCCAGGCAAGAATACTGGAGTGGGTTGCCATTTCCTTCTCCGGTGCATGAAAGTGAAAACTGAAAGTGAAGTCACTCACTCGTGCCCGGCTCTTAGCGACCCCATGGACTGCAGCCCACCAGGCTCCTCCGTCCCTGGGATTTTGCAGGCAAGAGTACCGTGTGTAAAATAGCTGGGTGGTGAGAAGCTGCTGTGTAACACAGGGAGCTTAGCCTGGGGCTTTGATAACTGAGAGGGGTAGGATGGGAGAGGTGTGAGGGATGTGGGGTGGGGGGATAGGAGGGAGGCCCCAGAAGGAGGGGATATGGGTTCTAGGATATGGGTTTTATCAATTGTAGTTCTCAGTTCTACAGGAAGTGTATGGGCTCAAAATGTCTCAGCTTCAGCTGCTACTTGTTTGTTGCACTAGTCCTGATCGACTCATAATTGGCTTGTACCAGTGTAGGTAGCTGAGTAGGTACCTTCTATGCTGTAATTTTACTTTGTTTTTTATTTGTCTATTTATTTAAATGAGGACCGACCTTTTCTCAGAGGGTTTAATTTTACTTAAAAGAATGTCTTTGTTGAGCCACAAAGGAACGATCCCTTCAAAATGAAGTGAAAGTTACTCAGTCTTGTCTGACTCTTTGTGACCTCATGGACTCTATAGTCCATGGAATTCTCCAGGACAGAATACTGGAGTGGGTAGGCTATCCCTCTCCAGCGGATCTTCCCAACCCAGGAATCAAACCGGGCTCTCCTGCATTGCAGGTGGATTCTTTGCTAGCTGAGCTATGAGAGAATCCCCAAATGATCCTTTAAGGAAGTAATTATGTTTATTAACTGTTTCAAAGTTAGGATTCTATGGTAAACTCATAATTGTGAAATTGTTGGTTTGTACATATTTTCAAGTCAGTGATTTTCAGGTGTGATCTGCAGTTTCCAAGTCAGGCATCCATAAAATAACAGTGATTTTTGTAGCAGTAAGGTGTGATTTGCACGTTTCATTGGGTTGGCATTTGCACTGATGGGGCAGAAGCAGTGGTGGATAGAACTGCCAGCATCTTATCAGGAGCCAGGAAAGTGGCATCAGTCTGTAGTCATTTATGTTGACATGAATGGATTTATTTATATTCAGTGGAAAATAATTTAAAATTTTAATTGGGTTCATTTTCTAATAGAATACTATGGATAGATACATGTATAATCTTAACAGTACCTCTTCCTCTTAGAGTATAAAGGGATCCTGACATGAGCGTTTGAGAAGCATTCCTTTCAGCGCTTGGTAGATGTATAGACAAGCAAGTATTTTGTTCAGTCTGATGCTGATGAAGAAATGCTTAGAGACTATGATTCCTTTGATAGATAAATCCAGTCTATCTTCAAGTTTTATGTGAATCTTATGTAAATGTTCAATTCATTGCCTTAAAATTTTAACTAGGTTATATTCGTAAATAAAATACTTTGCAGGTGCTGATCTTAAGGAAAGAGCCAAAATGAGTTCCAGTGAAGTTGGTCCTTTTGTCTCCAAAATAAGAGCAATGATTAATGAAATTGGTAAGTACAATTAAATTGTCCTTTTAACATGGTTAAAGTTACCTTAAATATCAGATTTTAAAAGTTGCACACAGTTAAGTATTATGAAATGAAAGTCGCTCAGTCTTGTCTGAGTATTTGCGACCCCATGGACTGTATAGTTCATGGAATTCTCTAGGCCAGAATAGTGGAGTGGGTAGCCTTTCCCTTCTCCAGGGGATCTTCCCGTCTTTATGTATAAGCTTTGGCTAAAATATTTACATAATTAAGTAATCATGGTGTATAGCTGGTTGTAAAACAGAATGTATGTTTATGTTCTCTTCATTGGTTTTTTTTTTTTAACTGAAGATTTCTTTGCTAATCCTCACACCTCAATTCTTCCAAATGAATTTAGGATTGTTAATTTTAAAGGAAAGAGGAAAAATCATCTCTGTAAATATTGTTTGTAAAGAATTAACATTTTTATGATACAGAATCCTTCCATTCATCATGTGCATGTCTCTCATTTTATGGGGAGATCATTCATGTTTTAATGTTCTTTAAGAAAGTTTTCTTCACATTTGCTTCAGTCTTGTTTCTTTTTTCCCCTCTCAGATTTATGCTTATTTTATAGCACTTATTCCTTTGAATGGAATCTTTTCCTGATATTTCTGTTGAAGTCTGGTTATTGTTGTAGGTCTGTAGGAAATTTGTTAAATTTTATGTGCTTGTTTTGTATCATGCTAGCTCATTACTTGTATTAGTTATCATTATTTCTCAATTTTCTTGTGTTTTCCAGAAAGCAAAAAAGTTCCTTATATATAAATAATGCTGTTTTTATCTATTCCTTTTCCAACATTTTAATCTTAATATTTTTCATATATTTTCCCATTGACTAAGGCTTTTGATGCAATATTCAGTTGTTGAAGTGATCATCTTCATCCCTTTATTTGAGTATGAGGAATGCATTTAATATTTTGCCAGTAGTTATCAAGTTCAGGGAGTTTTCTTATATTTCAGTTTGTTTTGGAGTTTATTACTCTTCTAGTCAAGAAGAAGGGTTAAAATTTGTCAACTGCCTTTTTGGTGTGTATCAAGATGATATCTATTAGAATTAGTCTCAGCTTTGATTGTACTAAATCGTGTTTCTAGCATTACTGATGCTACACCGGCCTTGTGTTACCAGAATAAATACTGCCTGGTCATTGCGGTTAGCGGTTATGGTGGTTTTTAATATATACCACTGGATTTAATTTATATGTTTTGATATAAGCATAAGTGAGATGAGATCTTCTAATTGTGTGTTTTGTATTAAAGTGAGAGGGTTTTCATCTTTTTCTGTGCTATCCAGGGAAATCATGTTACTTGAGAGAGTAGTAGAATTTGACCATGTGACATCTTTGGGGTTTTGTTATTGTTATTGACCTTTTGTTTCTAGAGCTAAGTTTCAAAATATATATGTTTTGATTTCTAAAATAGTTCTTATTATCTTCCTACCTTTTGTTTATCCCTTGCCAGTTTTATTAGAGGCTCTCCTCTGCTTCTGTTTCCATACAACTACATGGTCAGATAGATGTCTTCTGAGGCAGAGCATGGATTTGTTTTCCATTGTGGTCAGGGAACTTGATCTTGGAAGTAAAAGTTTATGCTGTCTGTAACTTTATATATATGCTAGAGGAATTGTTAAGACTGGTTCAGTTGTAAACATTACCTTGATGTTTCTTCTCAGCCTCTTTCTATTTTGTTGAATATGAAGTTGGAATTTTCTGGGACTTCTTAAATGAAGAACTATTCTTTTTTAGTAGTGATATTTTCTTTTCAGTGGTTGTAGTGAAATTTCTGTTCTGGATCCTGATCCAGTATACTTATTTCCCTTCCATGGGTTCCCTAACTTGGGAGAGATACTTTTCACTATGTATTACAATGCGCATAAATCTTTAAGATGTCTATATTTGGTGACTTACTGAGATTTTGAGGGGCAAGTAAAAACTGTCTTGATCAAATCTCTTTGTTTAAACCATGGGCTAGCAAATTTTTTCTTAAAAGGACTGACAGATATTTTAGGCTTTGTGGGGCTGTTATGGTCCATATTGCAGCAACTCAATTTTTTTTTCTTTTAAAGACTGTTTTTCAGGAGCAGTTTTAGGTTCATGTCAAAATGGAGGATGGGCAAAGAGATTTCTCATATATCCTCAGCCCTCAGTATGCATAACCTTTTCCCCATTATTAACATTTCACACCAGAGTGGCACATTGGTTATAACTGATGAACCTACCTGATATGTCATAATTATCCAAGTCCATATGTTTACATTAGGGTTCATTATTAGTGTTTTACATTCCATGGGTTTGAACAAATGTAAAATGGCATGTATTCATCATTGTACTGTTACGCAGAGTGTTTCCCTGCCCTGAAAATCTTCTGTGCTTGTTCTGTCCATCCCTTCTGCCGTGTCTGGCAACCACGTTTTACTGTCTTCATAGTTTTGCATTTCCAGAGAATCAAATATTTGGAATCATATAATATGTAGCTTTTTCAGACTGGCTTCTTTTCACTAAGTAATATGCATTGACATTTTCTCCAGGTGGTTTCATGCCTTGTGAGCTCTTTTCTTTTTATTGCTGAATAATATTCCATTGTAAAGATGTATCACAGTTTGTTTATCCACATACCTACTGAAGGACATCTTGGTTGCTTCCAAGTGTTGGCAGTTATGAATAAAGATGTTGTACACATCTGTGTGCAGATTTTTGAGTAACTGTGTTTTCAGTCCCTTTGTGTAACTACCAAGGAACATGATCGCTAGATTGTGTGGTTAAGAGTCTGTTTAGTTAAGAATTTGCCAACTGTCTTCCAAAGTGGCTGTAACATTTTGTCTTCCCACTGGCAGTGAATGAGTTTCTGTTGCTTTATGTCCATGCCAGCATTTGGTGTTATCAGTACTCCAGGTTGTGGCTCTTCTGATAGGTATGTAGTGGTATCTCTTTATTGTTTTAATTTGCATTTCCATGATGATGTATGATGTGTCTTTTCATAAGCTTGTTTACTATCTTTGTTTTCGTTGGTGCTGCTGCTGCTAAGTCACTTTAGTTGTTTCCAACTGTGTAACCCATAGACGACAGCCTACCAGGCTCCCCCATCCCTGGGATTTTCCAGGCAAGGACGCTGGAGTGGGTTACCATTTCCTTCGCCACTGCATGAAAGTGAAAAGTAAAAGCGAAGCTGCTCAGTTGTGTCCGACTCTTAGCGACCTCACGGACTGCAGCCTACCAGGCTCCTCCGTCCATGGGATTTTCCAGGCAAGAGTACTGGAGTGGGGTGCCATTGCGTTCTCCCTTCTGTGGTGAGGTGTTTGTTAAGGTTTTTGGCTCAGTTTTTAATTGAATTGCTTTTCTTACTGTTGAGCTTTGAATTTTTCATATATTTTAGATAACATTCCTTTATCAGATGTGTCGTTTGTAAATACTTTGTCCCAGTCTGTGGATTGTCTTATTCTCTTGGCTTTATCTTTGATGGTGTACTGTGAGGGCTTCCCAGGTGGCGCCCATGGTAAAGAACCTGCTTGCCAATGAAATGTAAGAGATGGAAGTTCAGTCCCTGGGTCAGGAAGATCCCCTAGAGGAAGTTATGGCAACCTACTCCAGTATTCTTGCCTGGAGAATTCTGTGGACAAAGGAGCCTGGCAGGCTACATACAGTCCATAGAGTCACAGAGTTGGACACATCTGAAGCAACTTAGCACAAAACAATCACCCAGCAGCCTGTCATGGGTAGTACTAGGGTACTTCAGGCAAAGCAACCAACAAGGCTGGGATACAGCCTCACCCACCAGCTTCGAAGTCGCTAGTCGTGTGCAACTCTTTTGTGACCCCGTGCCAGCTGCTTCAAGACTTCTTGAGCCCACAACTACTCTGGGACCTGGCTCTGTCCTCCAGAGGGTCTGGGACCAAGCCTTGCACACTAGTAAGCTGGCGATAGATGCCCACCTAAGGGCCCTGCAGTCAGAGACTTAAGGTCCTGACTCTGCTTATCAGTTGGCTGGCACTAGCCTCAGACCAACCTCAGCAACCACTGGGCAGGCGCCAGCTTCACGTCACCTTCCGCCCCAGCCCTGCCCACTAGCGAGTTGATACGCCAACTCCAGGACCTCCAGGGCCAAAGACTCTAGGATCTAGCTTTGCCCACCCAGGGACTGGTATTAACCTCAGGCCAGCTTTACCAGCTTGTTCACAGGACCTGCCCTGGTGCAAGCCGACACTAGCTCTAAGACGTTTTGGACCCCTCAGCAGGCCTACCCAGGATTCAGCCCTACACACCAACAGGACAGCAACAGCTTTGGGACACCCTGGGCCCTGCAGCCAGCTATGTCAAGAACTGGTTCTGCCTACCAGCCGATCAACATTAGATCCAGGAACCCCAGCTCTGCAGTCATCCGCCCCACAACCTGGCTCTGCCCACCAGTGATCCATTACTAGCCTTGGGACCCCCTAGAGATCCACAGCCAGCCAACCACCTTGTGAACCAACCCTGCCTAGCATCAACCAGCAGCAATAAGGACCTGGCAAACAGCTGACTTGGAGCCAGCTATGCCTGCGAGACTGTTCACAGTAGTCAGCTTGCTGTAACAGCAGGACCCATGCAGCCCCCATGAGGGGCATACCTTGAGCATACAGTTCTGGTGGCTGTGTGTCACTCCAACACACTGTTGGAGTGTGTTGCTGGAACACATCGGATGTCTCCTACTAAAGAGCGGTTCTCCAAGGTTGGGGAATGTAACCAAACTACCAAATACATAGCAACAGAAATGGCAGATTAGTCAGAAAGAGGCCACAGAGGTACATGTTCTAAATGAAGGAACAAGATAAAACTCCATAAGGACTAAATGAAGTAGAGATAAGCAATTTACCAGATAAGTTCAAGGTAATTGATCCTAAAAGTGTCAGAGAAATCAGGAAAAGATTGGATGTATAGATTGAGAATATAGAAGTTTTTAACAAAGAGTTCTAAAATATAAAATGACCAAACAGAGCTTAAGAATGCAATAACTGAAAGAAAAAATAAATGCTAGAAGGGATCAACAGTAGATTAGATCATAGAGAGGAACAAGTTAGCTGGAAAAATGGAGTAGTAGAAATCAATGAAACGGAACAGAAAAATAATAAAAAGAAATGAGGACAGTTTAAGAGACTTGTAGGGCACCAAGCATCTGAAAATTTGTGTTTTAGGAGTCCCAGAAGGAGAAGAGAGAAAATGGAATGGAATGTATTTGAAGACATAATAGCTAACAACTTCCCTAACCTAGGAAAGGACCAGGAAGAACAGAGAGCCCCCAACAGTACAGTTGAGTCGTTCAGTCGTGTCCAACTCTTTGCGACCCCATGAATCGCAGCACGCCAGGCCTCCCTGTTCATCACCAACTCTCGGAGTTCACTCAGACTCACGTCCATTGAGTCCGTGATGCCATCCAGCCATCTCATCCTTGGTCGTTCCCTTCTTCTCCTGCGCCTAGTCCCTCCCAGCATGAGTCTTTTCTAATGAGTCAACTCTTCGCATGAGGTGGCCAAAGTACTGCAGTTACAGCTTTAGCATCATTCCTTCCAAAGAAACCCCAGGGTTGATCTCCTTCAGAATGGACTGATTGGATCTCCTTGCAGTCCAAGTAACTCTCAAGAGCCTTCTCCAATACCACAGTTCAAAAGCATCAATTCGTCAGCTCTCAGCCTTCTTCACA
Source organism: Madoqua kirkii (assembly GCA_006408675.1). Taxonomy (NCBI): domain Eukaryota; kingdom Metazoa; phylum Chordata; class Mammalia; order Artiodactyla; family Bovidae; genus Madoqua; species Madoqua kirkii. The sequence goes on from SJYC01067475.1 coordinate 11,601, forward strand.
GTCCAACTCTTACATCCATACATGACTACTGGAAAAACCATAGCCTTGACTAGATGGACCTTAGTCGGCAATGTCTCTGCTTTTGAATATGCTATCTAGGTTGGTCATAACTTTTTTTCCAAGGAGTAAGTGTCTTTTAATTTCATGGCTGCAGTCACCATCTGCAGTGATTTTGGAGCCCCCCCAAAATACAGTCTGACACTGTTTCCACTGTTTCTCCATCTATTTCCCATGAAGTGATGGGGCCGGATGCCATGATCTTTGTTTTCTGAATGTTGAGATTTAAGCCAACTTTTTCACTCTCCTCTTTCACTTCCATCAAGAGGCTTTATAAGGCTCTGAGAACCACACTCTGAAAAGGACACTCAGGGACAGCCTCTAGTGGACTGACAAAGTTTATTATCTAACTGCGTAGTTTTATAATTTGGCAGACTTGCACGTAGCCATTCCAGATAAACATTAAAGCATTCAAGCATAAAATACAGTTCCCATCGCCCGAGACATAACATAGCTTTGGTGAGACTCTAAAGGGAGTCTTATCATGAAACGGCAGTCCTTGCTCTCAGAAACAGGTGGTCAGAAGGAAGCCTTCGAATGCCTCAAGGCCAGGTGTATAACCCTTGGTTATCTGTTCCCAGCCTCAGGCACTGGGTGAACTCTCATAACGTTTTGTTATGTTAGTTCCAGCTTCCAACCTGAGTCATGAGTGGAGCAAATACATTTTCAGTATTTGCTTAAAGCCTTCCAGCTCCACAAGGCTTTTTAGTTCCTTTTTACTTTCTTCCATAAGGGTGGTGTCATCTGCATCTCAGGTTATTGATATTTCTCCCGGCAGTCTTGATTCCAGCTTGTGTTTCTTCCAGTCCAGCATTTCTCCCAACAAGATCAACCCAAAAAAGATCGCACCAAGATACATTGTATAATTAAAATGGCAAAAACTAACCATAAAGAGAGACTATTAAAAGCAGCAAGGAAGTTGTCAGCTGACTTTTTAGCAGAAACCCTACAAAGCAGAAGGTTGTGGCTTGATACACTTAAATTGATGCAAGGGAAAAACCTACAACCTAATATTACTCTACCCACAAGTTTTCATTGAGATTTGATGTAGAGATCAAAACTTTTACAGACAAGAAAAGCTTATAGCACTAGAAACCAACTTTATACAGAGTAGTGGAGGGGTTTTTCACAGAGAAAAAGAAAAGGCCAAGTTTTTATCATGATGGATGATGAGATGAAGAAAAAAATAAATCTGGAGAAACAGTTATATATTTGAGAGGGGAGAAATTGCAGCCTGGAATGATTTTCACTGCAGTAGTAAACATTTCAGGCATAATACAATTTTAGTAATATTGACAGGTAAAAGAATGTTAGAGAACTCAAGATAATTAAATTTTAAGAATGTCATCTGATCTGTATTTCAGAATTCTCAGGCCCTTTGCTCAATTCTCTGTAGTCACTGTCCAAAGGGCAGCTGTTCAATTATCTGTGAGGGTTCATCCTACAAAAAAACTGGGAAAAATGAAAGAGGGTTTTGTTCAGTACTGTCTTTTTTTTTTTCAGGTAGATTAGTGAGGGAAAGGGGTTGCTGATTTAGCATTCTCTGGGATTCTAATATCCCCTCGTCCTGGAGACAGTATTAGTTGATTTTGGAATTTACCTAATAAGATAGCAAATTTTCTTTTTAAAAATAGACCAACTCAGAAGGCCTGTATATTCATTGATCCATGAACATTGTTACTCCAGGGAGCCTCCTTAGATCCTTGTTAAATTTCTATATATGACTCCCTGTCCTCCTGTTAATTCAGCTCTGATCACCCCTCCTTGAATCTTAGTTGGACAGTCCACTTACTTATCCCAAGTGTAATAAACACACCTCAAAAAATAAATAAATAAAGGACACAACTAGAAATATGAAAATTATGAAAGAAAAAATATCATTGGTAAAGGCAAATATGTAGTAAAGGTAGTAAATCAGCCACATATAAAAGTAGTATGAAAGTTAAGAAATGAAAGTAGTAAAATCACCTATATCTTCAATAAGTAGTAAAGGGATGCTGCTGCTGCTGCTAAGTCGCTTCATTCGTGTCCGACTCTGTGTGACCCCATAGACCGCAGCCCACCAGGCTCCCCCACCCCTGGAATTCTCTAGGCAAGAATACTAGGGAATGGCAAGTGGGCTGCCGTTTCCTTCTCCAATGCATGAAAGTGAAAAGTCAAAGTGAAGCTGCTCAGTCGTATCCGACTCTTCATGACTCCATGGACTGCAGCCCACCAGGCTCCTCCGTCCATGGGATTTTCCAGGCAAGAGTACTGGAGTGGGGTGCCATTGCGTTCTCCCTTCTGTGGTGAGGTGTTTGTTAAGGTTTTTGGCTCAGTTTTTAATTGAATTGCTTTTCTTACTGTTGAGCTTTGAATTTTTCATATATTTTAGATAACATTCCTTTATCAGATGTGTCGTTTGTAAATACTTTGTCCCAGTCTGTGGATTGTCTTATTCTCTTGGCTTTATCTTTGATGGTGTACTGTGAGGGCTTCCCAGGTGGCGCCCATGGTAAAGAACCTGCTTGCCAATGAAATGTAAGAGATGGAAGTTCAGTCCCTGGGTCAGGAAGATCCCCTAGAGGAAGTTATGGCAACCTACTCCAGTATTCTTGCCTGGAGAATTCTGTGGACAAAGGAGCCTGGCAGGCTACATACAGTCCATAGAGTCACAGAGTTGGACACATCTGAAGCAACTTAGCACAAAACAATCACCCAGCAGCCTGTCATGGGTAGTACTAGGGTACTTCAGGCAAAGCAACCAACAAGGCTGGGATACAGCCTCACCCACCAGCTTCGAAGTCGCTAGTCGTGTGCAACTCTTTTGTGACCCCGTGCCAGCTGCTTCAAGACTTCTTGAGCCCACAACTACTCTGGGACCTGGCTCTGTCCTCCAGAGGGTCTGGGACCAAGCCTTGCACACTAGTAAGCTGGCGATAGATGCCCACCTAAGGGCCCTGCAGTCAGAGACTTAAGGTCCTGACTCTGCTTATCAGTTGGCTGGCACTAGCCTCAGACCAACCTCAGCAACCACTGGGCAGGCGCCAGCTTCACGTCACCTTCCGCCCCAGCCCTGCCCACTAGCGAGTTGATACGCCAACTCCAGGACCTCCAGGGCCAAAGACTCTAGGATCTAGCTTTGCCCACCCAGGGACTGGTATTAACCTCAGGCCAGCTTTACCAGCTTGTTCACAGGACCTGCCCTGGTGCAAGCCGACACTAGCTCTAAGACGTTTTGGACCCCTCAGCAGGCCTACCCAGATTCAGCCCTACACACCAACAGGACAGCAACAGCTTTGGGACACCCTGGGCCCTGCAGCCAGCTATGTCAAGAACTGGTTCTGCCTACCAGCCGATCAACATTAGATCCAGGAACCCCAGCTCTGCAGTCATCCGCCCCACAACCTGGCTCTGCCCACCAGTGATCCATTACTAGCCTTGGGACCCCCTAGAGATCCACAGCCAGCCAACCACCTTGTGAACCAACCCTGCCTAGCATCAACCAGCAGCAATAAGGACCTGGCAAACAGCTGACTTGGAGCCAGCTATGCCTGCGAGACTGTTCACAGTAGTCAGCTTGCTGTAACAGCAGGACCCATGCAGCCCCCATGAGGGGCATACCTTGAGCATACAGTTCTGGTGGCTGTGTGTCACTCCAACACACTGTTGGAGTGTGTTGCTGGAACACATCGGATGTCTCCTACTAAAGAGCGGTTCTCCAAGGTTGGGGAATGTAACCAAACTACCAAATACATAGCAACAGAAATGGCAGATTAGTCAGAAAGAGGCCACAGAGGTACATGTTCTAAATGAAGGAACAAGATAAAACTCCATAAGGACTAAATGAAGTAGAGATAAGCAATTTACCAGATAAGTTCAAGGTAATTGATCCTAAAAGTGTCAGAGAAATCAGGAAAAGATTGGATGTATAGATTGAGAATATAGAAGTTTTTAACAAAGAGTTCTAAAATATAAAATGACCAAACAGAGCTTAAGAATGCAATAACTGAAAGAAAAAATAAATGCTAGAAGGGATCAACAGTAGATTAGATCATAGAGAGGAACAAGTTAGCTGGAAAAATGGAGTAGTAGAAATCAATGAAACGGAACAGAAAAATAATAAAAAGAAATGAGGACAGTTTAAGAGACTTGTAGGGCACCAAGCATCTGAAAATTTGTGTTTTAGGAGTCCCAGAAGGAGAAGAGAGAAAATGGAATGGAATGTATTTGAAGACATAATAGCTAACAACTTCCCTAACCTAGGAAAGGACCAGGAAGAACAGAGAGCCCCCAACAGTACAGTTGAGTCGTTCAGTCGTGTCCAACTCTTTGCGACCCCATGAATCGCAGCACGCCAGGCCTCCCTGTTCATCACCAACTCTCGGAGTTCACTCAGACTCACGTCCATTGAGTCCGTGATGCCATCCAGCCATCTCATCCTTGGTCGTTCCCTTCTTCTCCTGCGCCTAGTCCCTCCCAGCATGAGTCTTTTCTAATGAGTCAACTCTTCGCATGAGGTGGCCAAAGTACTGCAGTTACAGCTTTAGCATCATTCCTTCCAAAGAAACCCCAGGGTTGATCTCCTTCAGAATGGACTGATTGGATCTCCTTGCAGTCCAAGTAACTCTCAAGAGCCTTCTCCAATACCACAGTTCAAAAGCATCAATTCGTCAGCTCTCAGCCTTCTTCACAGTCCAACTCTTACATCCATACATGACTACTGGAAAAACCATAGCCTTGACTAGATGGACCTTAGTCGGCAATGTCTCTGCTTTTGAATATGCTATCTAGGTTGGTCATAACTTTTTTTCCAAGGAGTAAGTGTCTTTTAATTTCATGGCTGCAGTCACCATCTGCAGTGATTTTGGAGCCCCCCCAAAATACAGTCTGACACTGTTTCCACTGTTTCTCCATCTATTTCCCATGAAGTGATGGGGCCGGATGCCATGATCTTTGTTTTCTGAATGTTGAGATTTAAGCCAACTTTTTCACTCTCCTCTTTCACTTCCATCAAGAGGCTTTATAAGGCTCTGAGAACCACACTCTGAAAAGGACACTCAGGGACAGCCTCTAGTGGACTGACAAAGTTTATTATCTAACTGCGTAGTTTTATAATTTGGCAGACTTGCACGTAGCCATTCCAGATAAACATTAAAGCATTCAAGCATAAAATACAGTTCCCATCGCCCGAGACATAACATAGCTTTGGTGAGACTCTAAAGGGAGTCTTATCATGAAACGGCAGTCCTTGCTCTCAGAAACAGGTGGTCAGAAGGAAGCCTTCGAATGCCTCAAGGCCAGGTGTATAACCCTTGGTTATCTGTTCCCAGCCTCAGGCACTGGGTGAACTCTCATAACGTTTTGTTATGTTAGTTCCAGCTTCCAACCTGAGTCATGAGTGGAGCAAATACATTTTCAGTATTTGCTTAAAGCCTTCCAGCTCCACAAGGCTTTTTAGTTCCTTTTTACTTTCTTCCATAAGGGTGGTGTCATCTGCATCTCAGGTTATTGATATTTCTCCCGGCAGTCTTGATTCCAGCTTGTGTTTCTTCCAGTCCAGCATTTCTCCCAACAAGATCAACCCAAAAAAGATCGCACCAAGATACATTGTATAATTAAAATGGCAAAAACTAACCATAAAGAGAGACTATTAAAAGCAGCAAGGAAGTTGTCAGCTGACTTTTTAGCAGAAACCCTACAAAGCAGAAGGTTGTGGCTTGATACACTTAAATTGATGCAAGGGAAAAACCTACAACCTAATATTACTCTACCCACAAGTTTTCATTGAGATTTGATGTAGAGATCAAAACTTTTACAGACAAGAAAAGCTTATAGCACTAGAAACCAACTTTATACAGAGTAGTGGAGGGGTTTTTCACAGAGAAAAAGAAAAGGCCAAGTTTTTATCATGATGGATGATGAGATGAAGAAAAAAATAAATCTGGAGAAACAGTTATATATTTGAGAAGGGGAGAAATTGCAGCCTGGAATGATTTTCACTGCAGTAGTAAACATTTCAGGCATAATACAATTTTAGTAATATTGACAGGTAAAAGAATGTTAGAGAACTCAAGATAATTAAATTTTAAGAATGTCATCTGATCTGTATTTCAGAATTCTCAGGCCCTTTGCTCAATTCTCTGTAGTCACTGTCCAAAGGGCAGCTGTTCAATTATCTGTGAGGGTTCATCCTACAAAAAAACTGGGAAAAATGAAAGAGGGTTTTGTTCAGTACTGTCTTTTTTTTTTTCAGGTAGATTAGTGAGGGAAAGGGGTTGCTGATTTAGCATTCTCTGGGATTCTAATATCCCCTCGTCCTGGAGACAGTATTAGTTGATTTTGGAATTTACCTAATAAGATAGCAAATTTTCTTTTTAAAAATAGACCAACTCAGAAGGCCTGTATATTCATTGATCCATGAACATTGTTACTCCAGGGAGCCTCCTTAGATCCTTGTTAAATTTCTATATATGACTCCCTGTCCTCCTGTTAATTCAGCTCTGATCACCCCTCCTTGAATCTTAGTTGGACAGTCCACTTACTTATCCCAAGTGTAATAAACACACCTCAAAAAATAAATAAATAAAGGACACAACTAGAAATATGAAAATTATGAAAGAAAAAATATCATTGGTAAAGGCAAATATGTAGTAAAGGTAGTAAATCAGCCACATATAAAAGTAGTATGAAAGTTAAGAAATGAAAGTAGTAAAATCACCTATATCTTCAATAAGTAGTAAAGGGATGCTGCTGCTGCTGCTAAGTCGCTTCATTCGTGTCCGACTCTGTGTGACCCCATAGACCGCAGCCCACCAGGCTCCCCCACCCCTGGAATTCTCTAGGCAAGAATACTAGGGAATGGCAAGTGGGCTGCCGTTTCCTTCTCCAATGCATGAAAGTGAAAAGTCAAAGTGAAGCTGCTCAGTCGTATCCGACTCTTCATGACTCCATGGACTGCAGCCCACCAGGCTCCTCCGTCCATGGGATTTTCCAGGCAAGAGCACTGGAGTGGGGTGCCACTAGGTAAAGGGATACATAATATAAAATATGATGTCAAAAACAGTGACATATTGGGGCAGGTGGAAATGCAGAGTTTTTAAAATACATTCAAACTTAAGAGGTCATTAGCTTAAAATAATTACTCAAAACATACATATTGGTATATTTAAACTGCATGGTGACTGCAAACCAAAAATGTAGTAATGTAATACATGCACACACAAAACAAGAATCCAAATGTAACATTTAAGATAATAATCAAATCACAAGGGAATAGAGCAAAAGAAGAAAGGAACAAAAAACAACTTCTCAAAAAGCCCAAACACAATTTTCAAAATAGCAATAATCCAGTAATTACTATCAATAATTGGACTTCCCTGATAGCTCAGTTGGTAAAGAATCTGCCTATAGTGCAGGAGATGCTGGTTTGATTCCTGAGTCAGGAAAATCCTCTGGAAAAGGGATAGGCTACCCACTCCAGTATTATTGGGCTTCCCTTGTGGCTCAGGTGGTAAAGAATCTGCCTACAGTACGGCAGACCTGAGTTTGATCCTTGGGTTGGGAAGATCCCCAGAGATGGAGAAGTCTACCCACTCCAGTATTCTGGCCTGGAGAATTCCATGGACTGTATATGTATAGTCCATGGGGTAGCAAAGAGTCAGGACTGAGTGACTTTCACTATTAGTAATCACTTTATATGTAAATTAACTGAAAGTTTTAATCAAAAGATATAGTGCTGGATGGATACAAACACAGCATGGATACACACACAGACTGAAAATAAGAGGGTGGAAAAAGTTATGCAAGTGAAAATGAAAAGAATGTCAGGACAGTTACATCACACAAAGTAGATTTTTACAACAAAGAGTGTCACAGGAGACAAAGAAGGACATTACATAATGACCATGGGATCAGTCGAGTATGCAGCCAGCATAGGCACACCTAAACACATAAAACAAATACTAAAACAGACTTAAAGGGAGAAATTGGTAGTAACACAATAACAGTAGGGGATTTTAACACCCTACTTACATCAGTGAACAGATCATCCAGGCAGAAAATGAATAAGGAAATATTGGCCTCAGTTAACACATTAGACCTGTGCTCTGAAGAGCAGAGTATACATTCTTTTTAGGTACATGTGGAACATTCTTCAGGGTAGGCCACATGCTGAGCCACAAAACTAGCCCCAGTAAAGTTACAAAAATTCGAGATCTTATCAAGCATCTTTTGTAACCACAACACTGAGATAGGCATCAGCCACAAAACAATAAAATTACTCTTTATTTGTATTATTAATCCCTCAAAAAAAAACCACACCCAAAATAAAATCCCAAACACATGGAGGCTAAAAACCCACCCAAAGTTAATAAAAGGAAAGAAATTATAAAGATCAGAGCAGAAATAAAGGAGATACTGAAAGGTTGTTGCTGAGCTGTGAAAGACGCCAGGATTCTCGGCCTCCAGAGAAGAATTCAGGCTGGAGCCAGTGACGAGGCTTGATCCCTCAGAGCTTTTGTACTTTAATAGAGTTTTCTATTCAAGTATAAAAGAGATAGAGAAAACTTCTGACATATACATCGGAGGCCCGCCAGAGAGTGCCTCGCTGCTAATCTTTAGCCAGATGTGATATAGCTACTGCTGCCACTGCTGCTAAGTCGCTTCAGTCGTGTCCGACTCTGTGAGATCACATACACTGCAGCCCACCAGACTCCCCCGTCCCTGGGATTCTCTAGGCAAGAACACTGGAGTGGGTTGTCGTTGCCTTTTCCAAAGCAGGAAAGAGAAAAGTGAAAGTGAAGTCGCTCAGTCGTATCCGACTCTTAGCGACCCCATGGACTGCAGCCCACCAGGCTCCACGGTCCCTGGGATTGTCCGGACAAGAGTGCTGGAGTGGGGTGCCATATAGCTACTAGCAGTCTGCTAATTAGAGAAAGGGAATGTCTCAAAACTCAGAGACTGGCACCAGGCCCCTTACCTACAACATGCGTTTTGAGATGACATTGGCACTAGGTGAGCTGTCCTGAGCCATAAAGTGATTGACATGAATCTTGAAGAAAGGCAGGTTTCTAAGTAAATATATAGATTCATTAACATAGCTTAGGAGAACTATTGTATGAATAAAACATACTGGTTTGTCAAGGTTTTGAGTCTTAGGCGAAACTGACTTGAAGACAGTCTAGGGTAAATACATAGTTCACTAACATAGCTTACGACAAACATTTCCATAAGAAAAACATATTGGTTAGCTCAAGGTTTGAGAGAAGTTCTGGTGGAACCAGGTGTCATGGTGGCAACACAAAGGGGAAAAAATCACTTGTAGTTTGTTTCCTTCTGCCGCTTCAGAGAGAGGCAAAAAATGCCTGGCACTTGCAGCCTGTTTCCTCTGTTTGGAGACCCCAGCCTTCCTGCCTGTTACCCTCTCAGTACCTAAAAAAGAAAAGATGAATGAAACTAAAAAGCTGGTTCTTTGAAAAGATTAAAAAAAGATTGATGAACCTTTAGCCAAACTCATCAAGAAAAACAAGAGAGGGGCCAAATCAGTAAAATCAGAAATGAGAAGTTATAACTGACACCACAGAAAACACAAAAGATCATTACTCACCAATAAAATGGACAACCTAAAAGAGATGGAAAAATTCCTAGAAATGTCCAATCTCCCAACATTGAACCAGGAAGAAGTGGAAACTATCAGCAGATTAGTTACCAGTAATGAAATTGAGTCCATAATAAAATTATTCCCAACAGACTATAGTCCAGGGCTAGATGACTTCACAGGTGAATTCTACCAAACATTTAGAAAAGAGCTAACACCTGTCCTTGTGAACTGTTCCAAAATATTTGCGAAGGAAGAAATGTTTCCAAACTCCTTCTATGAAGCCAGTATCACCCTGATACCAAAGTCAGACACAGCACATTAAAATCGGGTTAATAAAAAGAATTAGATGTCAAATCTATCTTAGGTAAAGCTCAAGGCAAACTGGAATTAAAAGGAAGCTTTCTTAGCCTGACAATTGTTAGTAAAATGTAAAAGTGATCTCCTAAAATCAGGAAAAAGACAAGAGGCCTGCAATCACCTCTCTTCAACATTGTTCTGAAAATCTTGACATTTTCTTTTCCTGGTATGTAAAAGCAGGAAATAGAAATAAAATAATGACTGAAAAAAAAAGGAAATGTAACACTTTCTCAAGTGGTTATTGTCTCCATTGAACTAAAGGGATCAACAAATTATTAGAAATAATAGACTTTGCAAAATAGCTGAATGTAGGATTCATACAAAAAAATAATCGTCTTTTCTTCCTACCATGAACAGACAAAAGATGTTCTTCAGTCATAAGTCGTGTCTAACTCTTTGTGACCCCAAAGAACTGCTATATGCCAGGCTCCTCTGTCCTTCTCTATCTCCTGAAGTTTGCTCAAATTCATGTCCATTGAGTTGGTGATGCTGTCTAACCATCTCATCCTCAGCCACCCCCTTTACTTTTTACCTGCAGTCTTTTACAGCCTCAGGGTCTTTTTCAGTGAGTCAGCTCTTTGCATCAGGTGCTCAAAGAATTGGAGTTTTAGTTTCAGCAGCTGTCCTTCCAATGAATATTCAGCGTTGATTTCTTTTGGGATTGACTTGTTTGATCTCCTTGCAGTCTAGTGGACTCTGAAGAGTCTTCTCCAGTACCATTTTTCAAAAGCATCAATTCTTCTGTGCTTGGCCTTCTTTAGAGTCCAAATGATAATCAGATAAAACATATGTCAAAAAAAGATATTATTGATAGTAGGAAAAAATAAATCTAAAAATATATTCAAGCTGTATGGAAAATTATGAAACTTTTTGGGAAGGTGTTTAAAAAATTAAATACCAACGTACCATCTTCTTGAACAGGAAGATTCAGTGTCTAAAAGATGATTCTCACAAATGATCTGATGTACAGATTTAACTTAAAAACACATTAATATTATGAGGAACTTGATGAGCATAGAGAGGCCTTAAAAGAGCCAACATTTTTAAAGAAGGAGAAAATGAGGGTCCTTACGTTATTAGTACTGAAGACCTATTTTACACATATGGAAATTAATAATTAATAATATAATATTATTGGCTTTGAGATAGACGATTGACCAGTGGAGTGGAATATAGGACCCAAAACTGAGGTCATTGAGGTCACTGGAATTTCACTGCATTTATGAAGAAAAACAAACTTGCATGATCTTGACAGAGTTAAAAATTTCTTAAACATAGAATACAAAGCAAAAGGAAAGGTTGATAAGTCCTGTGAAGTTAAACTTAAGAACATCTGTTCATTAAAAGATGTTGTAAAGAAAGTAGAAGATAAAACACAAACTGAGAGAGAAGACTTGAAGCACTGCCAAAGGATTTGTGTGTATATATATACATGCACACGTGGGTCAATGCATGCATACATATAGGCAGCTGGGAAATCAGTAAGACAGAAATTTATCTATACAAGAGGAAAGAGAAATGAGGAGTAAGCATATGGAAGGATGATCAATCTCATATGTAGACACAGAAATACAAATTAATACCACAGTAGCATGCTGTTTTATGTTTACCAGGTAGGCCAAAATTCTTATCCTGACATTACCAAAGATAGCAGGGAACTTGATCCCTGCAAAGTTTTATACTCTTCCAATGAGAGTATAAATTGGTGTACCAGTTAGGAAAAGTTTGTTGTTGTCTTAGAGTTGGGCATCCACATCTCAAAGGACTGAATAGTTCACATTTTTATGGGGTATTTACCTAGAAGGGTGTCTTTAAGACTGTTTTTACTAGACTTGTAGTAACAAATATATTTACCATTTGGTCCATTAAACACATAGAGTGGATGAGTATCAAAGGTTCATGAATAATTACCTTTCTTTGTATTGCATTTAATACTATCCTATTTCATTTTTAAGACTTCTGATTTTGTCTTTTTAAATGGATGAGTTGCTACTTGAAGTTTGAAACTGCGCTTATCAGTAGGCATTTTGCACATGTGTATTCTGGGGAGACTTATAAGAAAAAAACTATAGTAGCAGTATTGTTCATAATAACAAGCTGAAAACAACCAAATTTCAGTAACAGGGGAAGGGATAGATGTTTTAGTATATTTGTACAGTTGCATGTGGACAGCATTGCAAACAAATAAATACGGATCAGAAATCTTTAAAATATTGAATTAAAACAACATAATTTTTTATAAAACTAAAAGATGCAAAAGAGCATATGGTTTAGAGATGTGTATAAATGTAATGAAATCACATACACATATGTATATAGGGAAAAAATACTAAAATGGTAAACAGACTTTGGTGATTATCTTTGATTTTAAGAAGGCAGGTGAAAGAATGGGGGATAGGTTACTAGTACTGACCTGTTTCTTGGTTTGGTGATTTAAAGGTAGCTTGTTATTATTATGCTTCATTATATATACATGTTACATATATTCTCTATATTTGCCAAATTAGATTAATGTTTTTAGTAGGTTCATAGAGCTTGAGTTCTGCATACATTTCTTATGTGATGTCTTGAACAATTTTCTGCATTTTTGCTGATATTCCTTTTTCTTATTTTCAAGAGAAGCCAGAATTCCAGATTTTTAGAAAGTATCTCCAATTTGAGGGCTTCCCCAGTAGTGCTAGTGGTAAAGAACCCACTTGCCAGTGCAGGAGAAATAAGAGGTGCAGGTTCGATCCCTGTGTCGGAAAGATCCTGTAGAGGGACGGCATAGCAGTCCACTCTAGTATTCCTACCTGGAGAATCCACATGGGCAGAGGAGCCTGACAGGCTTTGCTCCTTAGGGTTGCAAAGAATCGGACATAACTGAAGCAATTTAGCATGCACCCACTGCAGTTTGAAGGTTTTATTGAGAAGATAACCCGTTAGATGTCAAACAAAATTGGTTTATGGACCAGATTTGCACATAGGCCACTGTGTGTTCTTCTTGGTCCTCATCCTAACATTCTGCTCACATAATTCATTCTCCTGGGGCTGTTTTTCCCATGGGAAGAAATGGCTTGTCTGGTGGATGTTAATGGATGATGGTGGAGGAGGATTCAGCATGGTAAATCTCCCTTTTGTTTTTTTTAATACAATCGATTTGTAAAAATCATTTATTTATTTGGCTGCACTAGGTCTTTGTTTTGGCATGCAGGATCCTCATTGTGTGGCACGGGATCTTTTCCTCTGGCTCACTGCCTCTCCAGTTGTGGCTCACAGGCCCATTAGCTGTGGCACGCTGGCTCCAGCCCAGAGGAGCTGGCAGGCTTCTCTAGTGTAGCACCCAAGCTCTCTGGTTGTGGTGCATGGGCTTTGGAGCACATGGGCTCAGTAGCTGCAGCATGTGGGATCTTAGTTCCCCAACCAGAACTTGAACTTGCATCCTTTGCGTTGCAAGGTGGATTCTGAACCACTGGACCACCAGGGAAGTTCCAAGCATTGTATTCTTAGGACTGTTTCATATACACGTGTTCTAGCACCTGTTCATATTGTTACCCAAAATGCAAGTCCATATGCCTGATGCACAGTGAGGTCAAACAGTACTAAAGCATTGGAGTTTGGAACAGGGAAAGGTTTATTACAGGGCCATTCGTAGCTTATGCCCTAAGAACCAACCCCAAAGTTACTGAAAGCTTTCTGCAAAGCTGTTTTAAATAGGAAAGGTGGGGGAGGGGCATGGCTAGTTGTTGCATACTACTTGGAGTCAAAGCCTTTGTTCTTGAAGTCAGGTCATGGCCAGGTAACTATATTCCTGTGAAATGAATGTTATTCTCTGTTCTGTCAAGAAATGGCAAGGTCCCCAACTCTGCCCAGCTGCCATCACTGAAGCAGCCAGGTGTCCAACCCAACTGGCCCTCAGACTGTCCATACGAGGTGGGGACCAGTCCCACAGACTGCAACCCAGACAGACTGTCACTCCTATTAAATTACAGAGACAGGAATAGGGGAGAGGGTCACTGTTCTCTCAAGGCCTGGGCCAAGGCTGTTGGGTGGTCTTGGTGAGGATGTCCTTGCAGGACACATACCCCAGCTTGTTGTCTGGGCCTACCAGATCAACTGCTGGCCCAAGGCCAGGTGAGCTGGAGGGCCTCTGGGAGAAGGGTGGGATCCCCCTCTTTCCATAACAGCGCAGGATGAGCACAGGCCTTAGCAGGTAGCCATTGCTGTGCCTCATTACTCCACATCCTGTTCCTAGGCAACAGGTCTTGCTCCGCCATTGGTTGGTGCCTCAGTGGACCCTGCCCACAAGCAACCAACTGTCGGTGAGCAACTGTTAGGGAAGAGATTGAGCCAAGGGTTGGTTGGTGGTGTGGTAGTCATCAGATGGAGAGTGAGGTAAGAGGCAGATTCAGGCCTTCTCCTGGAGGCCCTCCAGCTCACCCAGCCGTGGGCCTGTGGGTAAGCTGGAGGGCCCAGGGCCCTCCATGAGCCACTTATCTCTTTGTGTGAATCTGTAATAAACCTTTCTCTCTTTCAAACTCAAACGTTTTAGTATTGATGAGCCTGACTGTGCGTCAGCCACACAGACTTGCAACATTTCCTCACTCTTTACCTTATGACTACCATGCAACCGACCCTTAGCTGAATTCTACTCACTGTCACTCCTTAACAGTTGATTGCTTGTGGACAAGGCCCACTACTGCACTGTCCAGTGGCTGAGCAGGACCACAATAGTCACTCATTGACAGTTGGTTGCCCGTGGGTGGGGCCCACTGTGATGCCAGCCAGTAGCTGAGCAGTACTAATGGTTGCTCAATGATAATTGGTTCCTTGTGGTTGAGGCCCATTGATGTCCTGACCAATAGCTGAACAAGACCCCTTCCCTGGTAACGGGATGTGGAGTTATGCACACCAATGGCTAAAGGTTACCCCTCGCTGTGCTCTGTTACAGTATGGACTCAGGGATGTTAAAGTTTCAGGAATTTTGTGAGCTGGTTTTAACAGCCATGTATATCTTGTTGGTCATTATAGCAGTATCAGTAATAGTACAGATTAGGATATACTCTACTTGTTTGATACTGCTTTCCCCTTTTGCCCCATTGTACTTTCCTTTTCCACAACTAGAGTATCTTTGTGGTCTAAACAATGACTACTGTGCTCTGCTTGTTTTCAAAAAGAGAATCTATAAGAAACCAAAATGTACTAGATTCACTTGAAAGCTGTTCTATTAAAGTAGAGATCAGAAAGAAGATTTGTATTTTGAGTCACTAAATTCCTTACTTTACTGTTCCTAGCTTCTTAGAAAGCCTCATTTTTAAAAACTCCAAAATCCTGAACAAAATTTAGGTCTTTTTCTCTTTTCAAAGGGGGGAAAACACAACTTTACGGCTCTCTTTGAGATGTTTTATTCTAAAGAATTTTTCAGATTTCTAAAAGGTTAGTCATTATTACAAGCCCCCACTGCTCACTTCGGGTGTGGGATATGTAGGTTGAAAGCAGTTAACTATTATTAGGCATCAGCAGGTCAGCATGTATGCACAAACATATGATGATCTCAATCTAATAACTGCTCTTATTCCTGAACTTAACCACCTCCAGCTCCATGATGTGGCTGCCTCACTACTGGGCCCTCCATTGTGCAGATTAGCCATATATCAGTAGAATGTACAGTTGGAGAGCAGAGGTGTTTAGCTACTTAATGACCAGTCTTTGTCTAATTAGATGGTACGTCATGAAGAGCTAGAAAATATTTTTACAGTTCTCTTTGAAGTAAAAACTGAGGGTGCAGGCCCAGTTCTTTTAACGTTGAGACCTGAAGGAATTTCTATCTAATGATAAATATTTAAATTTTCACCAGAATTTTCAATAGTAAAATCTTGAGTGATGTGGATAATATTTTTGTAAATGCTCTTCCAGACTAATACTTTAAAATGCCAGTCATTTCTAGTTTCTTTTGCTTTTTTTTCCCCATGAAGTAAAATTGCAAAAGCTTTAATTTAGCTTTGTAAAAACAGGGCTGAATTTGCATTGAAATACAGGTAATTATGTTAAAAGGATAGATCACAAAATTCATCTATTTAACAAACATCTTTCTTTTTGTTCTCAGAATTTTGTAAGGAAATAATTTAATTTTGAAACTTTTCAAATTCTGATTAGCATTTCTTCCTGTGATTGAAAAATCTGTTCTTATACATTTTTCTGTTAGAAAAATCTGTCTCTTTGGGTCATATAGTTTTCTCTCTTCTCCTTGAATGATTTCAATAAAGTCAAACTTCTGGTATTATTAAATGGGCATATTTTTGGGAAATAGTTAATTTTCTGTGAGAACCCTGTTCTTCAAGCAAAACCAATTTTAAGACTCATAACTTACATTAGCATATTCCCTTAATAATCACATTGTTTATTTTTTTCTAGAAACATCTGAAAACCTATATTCAGTTCAGTTCAGTTAAGTCGCTCAGTTGTGTCCGACTCTTTGCGACCCCATAAATCGCAGCACGCCAGGCCTCCCTGGTCATTACCATCTCTCGGAGTTCACTCAGACTCAAGTCCATCATTATGTATTGTATTTATCTCAGAGCTGAAAGGAGACCCTCACTTGCCTTTCCCCTACATTCATGTCCTCTGATTCTAGTTATACTCACAGAAGATGTCCTACAGACTCAAATAGACAGGGCCTTCACTTGCAGCTCATTTATTTTCTCTTAAAATAGCAAAACTCTGATCATTTGCTTTAATTATATTTTTAGGAACATTCAAACGATTATTATCTTCTTTGTCATACCTGGCTCATTTCCTGGTACTAAACTCAAAATAGAATCTGATCCTGTTGGTTGCATAACACATTGAGTCATCATTTCTTCCTATTGCTATTGGGAATAGACACTGCTCATGGCAGTTCCCGTTTCACTCAGTTGCACTCTGCAACTGCCGATTTGATATTTCTCAATGCTTTGAAACTGATAATCTGCTTCTCTGATGTGCGTTTTATTGAGTTTCCTCTGAGATTATTAAGTGCTCCCAAGTAGAATAAATACTGTGTGTAAAAACAAGCATATTAGGTAACTATGAAACTAGCATGTACTTGAGATGACTCATGTTTTCCTGAAAAAAGTTTATAAGAAAAACATGTTTCAGGGAAAATTGAGGATTATGTAAAACTTCAGGACTATAAGATGATTGAAATTTAATTGGTCATTGAATACTAATTAAATTGTTCTGCTTAATTCTTTAAAAGGAAAGTTTTATAGTCAGCTTTATAGAATGCTAATTTAAAAAAAATTATTTATTTTGGGCTATGTTGGGTCTTAGTTGTGGCCCATGGCATCTTCATTGCAGCATCTTTTGTTGTGGTGGGCATGTTTGATTGCCCCACAGCAGCTGGGGATCCTAGTTCCCCAACCAAGGCTTGAACCTGTGTCCCCTACATTGGAAGTTGCATTCTTAACCACTGGGCTGCCAGGGAAGTCTGTACAGAATGCTAATTTATATTAATATTCAAAAGTACCAAGTAGTTTGCTTATTTAATGATGTGATAGCATTTATTAATACTCTTGTTTTCTGTGTTCTTTTTTTATGTTAAGGACTCCACATTTCTTGCTGTTTTTACTTTATATTATTATAGAAGTTGTAATGTTAAACATGTAATGTTAAAAACTTTTAACTGAGTAAATATCTTAAATTCTTCTCACATTTAAAAATAATTTTTATTACTTCTAAAAGTTAAAGTATATAACAGAAGAGTGTTACATTCTCTAACTTTAGAATTAAGAAAGCCTTTAGCATGAGCTGATTGATTTTAAACTCTTCCTTCCAGTGAGTGCTTTCATCTCTCAGGTTAGTAAGTTTCCATTTGTTAATTTCTTTCTCTTTTCTTGCCACTGCACTGTATAAACCGCACCCTCATACTTCACCTCCTCTAGAACTTGAAACCTGTCTGTTGAACATATCCCTTCCCTCATCATTTTATTTTAACGAAGCAGTATTTGTCAGTTTTCATTCCAATCCCTAAAAAGGGCAGTGCCAATGAATGTTCAAACTACCTTATCAGTTCAGTTCAGTTGCTCAGTCGTGCTCAACTCTTTGCGACCCCATGAATCGCAGCACGCCAGGCCTCGCTGTTCATTACCAACTCTCGGAGTTCACTCAGACTCACATCCATCGAGTCCGTGATGCCATCCAGCCATCTTATCCTCGGTTGTCCCCTTCTCCTGCTGCGCCCAATCCCTCCCAGCATCAAAGTCTTTTCCAGTGAGTCAACTCTTCGAATCAGGTGGCCAAAGTACTGGAGTTTCAGCTTTGGCATCATTCCTTCCAAAGAAATCCCAGGGTTGATCTCCTTCAGAATGGACTGGTTGGATCTCCTTGCAGACCAACGGACTCTCAAGAGTCTCTCCACCACCACAGTTCAAAAGCATCAATTCTTCAGCACTCAGCCTTCTTCACAGTCCAACTCTCACATCCATACATGACTACTGGAAAAACCATAGCCTTGACTAGACGGACCTTTGTTGGCAAAGTAATGTCTCTGCTTTTGAATATGCTTTCTAGGTTGGTCATAACTTTTTTTCCAAGGAGTAAGTGTCTTTTAATTTCATGGCTGCAGTCACCATCTGCAGTGATTTTGGAGCCCAGAAAAATAAAGTCTGACACTGTTTCCACTGTTTCTCCATCTATTTCCGATGAAGTGATGGGACCGGATGCCATGATCTTTGTTTTCTGAATGTTGAGCTTTAAGCCAACTTTTTCACTCTCCTCTTTCACTTTCATCAAGAGGCCCTTTAGCTCCTCTTCACTTTCTGCCATAAGGGTGGTGTCATCTACATATCTGAGGTTACTGACATTTCTCCTGGCAACCTTGATTCCAGCTTGTACTTCACCCAGCCCAATGTTTTTCATGATGTACTCTGCATATCAGTTAAATAAGCAGGGTGACAATATACAGCCTTGACGTACTCCTTTTCCTATTTGGAACCAGTCTGTTGTTCCATGTCCAGTTCTAACTGTTGCTTCCTGACCTGCATACAGATTTCTCAAGAGGCAGGTACCATGATCTTTGTTTTCTGAATGTTGAGCTTTAAGCCAACTTTTTCACTCTCCTCTTTCACTTTCATCAAGAGGCCCTTTAGCTCCTCTTCACTTTCTGCCATAAGGGTGGTGTCATCTGCATATCTGAGATTATTGATATTTCTCCCGGCAGTCTTGATTCCAGCTTGTGTTTCTTCCAATCCAGCATTTCTCATGATGTACTCTGCATAGAAGTTAAATAAGCAGGGTGACAATATACAGCCGTGGCGTTAGTCTGTTGTCCCATGTCCAGTTCAAACGGTTGCTTCCTAACCAGCATAAAGATTTCTCAAGAGGCAGGTTAGGTGATCTGGTATTCCCATCTCTTGAAGAATTTTCCACAGTTTATTGTGATCCACACAGTCAAAGGCTTTGGTATAGTCAATAAAGCAGAAATAGATGTTTTTCTGGAACTCTTCTTGCTTTTTTCCATGATCCAGTGGATGTTGGCAATTTGATCTCTGGTTCCTCTGCCTTTTCTAAAACCAGCTTGGAGTTCACGGTTCACGTATTGCTGAAGCCTGGCTTGGAGAATTTTGAGCATTACTTCACTAGCATGTGAGATGAGTGCAATTGTGTGGTAGTTTGAGCATTCTATGGCATTGGAATGAAAATTGACCTTTTCCAGTCCTGTGGCCACTGCTGAGTTTTCCAGATTTGCTGGCACTTTCACAGCATTGTCTTTCAGGATTTGAAACAGCTCCACTGGAATTCCATCACTTCCTCTAGCTTTGTTCGTAGTGATGCTTTCTAAGGCCCACTTGACTTCATATTCCAAGATGTCTGGCTCTAGATGAGTGATCACATCATTATGATTATCTGGGTCATGAAGATATTTTTTGCACAGTTCTTCCGTGTATTCTTGCCACCTCTTCTTAATATCTTCAGCTTCTGTTAGGTCCAGACCATTTCTGTCCTTTATTGAGCCCATCTTTGCATGAAATGTTCCCTTGGTGTCTCTGGTTTTCTTGAAGAGATCTCTAGTCTTTCCCATTCGGTTCTTTTCCTCTATTTCTTTTCATTGATGGCTGAAGAAGGCTTTCTTATCTCTTCTTGCTATTCTTTGGAACTCTGCATTCAGATGGGAATATCTTTCCTTTTCTCCTTTGCTTTTCACCTCACTTGTCATTTCACATGCTAATGAGGTTATTCTCAAAATCCTTCAAGCTAGGCTTCAGCAGTTCGGTAACCAAGAACTTCCAGATGTTACAAGCTGGGTTTTGACGAGACAGAGAACCAGAGGTCAGATTGCCAATACTCATTGCATCATGGAGAAGCAAGGGAGTTTCAGAAAAATATCTACTTCTGCTTCATGAACTACACGAAAATCTTTGACTATATGGATCACAACAAACTATGGAAAACTCTTTTAAAGAGATGTGAGTACCAGACCACCTTACCTGTCTCCCGAAAAACCTATATGTGGGTCAAGAACCAACAGTTAGAATCTTACATGGAACAACGGACTGAGTCAAAATTGTGAAAGGAGTACAAGAAGACTGTATATTGTTACCCTGCTTATCTAATTTCTATGCAGAATAAATCATGCAAAATTCAGGGCTGGATGAATCACAAGCTGGAATCAAGATCGCTGGGACAAATATCAACAACCTCATACATGCAGAAGATACCACTCTAATGACAAAATGAAGAGGAACTAAAGAGCCTCCTGATAAAGGTGAAAGATGAGGGTAAAAATGCTGACTTAAAGTGCAACATTCAGGAAACTGCAAAGAGATCAAACCAGTCAATCCTAAAGGAAATCTACCCTGAAAATTCTTTGGAAGGACTCATGCCGAAGCTAAAGCTCCAATACTTTGGCCATCTGATGTGAAGAGCAGGTTCATTAGAAAGGATGCTGATGCTGGGAAAGATTGAAGGCAAAATGAAAAGGGGGTGGCAAAGGATGAGATTGTTAGATAGCATCATCAACTCAGTGGACATGAATTTGAGCAAACTCTGATAGAGAGGGGAAGACAGAGGAGCCTGGTGTGTGCAGTTGCAAAGGGGGTTGCAAAGAGTCAGACAAGACGTAGCAATTGAACTAAGCAAACTATTCGTTTATTGACTTCTCCCAGTGAAGGGAAAGGGCATGTTGATTAATTGCATTTTCATTTTTCTTTTTCTTCTTTTAATGACATTTTATACTTACCAAAAATTGATACTTTTTAACTATTAGCTAAGTGTGATTTTTAAGTGTAATATTTGTCTGAGAATATTAACTAATAAAATAGTAGAGCAAAGCCTTGTCAACTCTTTTTGAGACAACCATTGCCTTTCTGTTTCACTGGTAAGAAGATTATAGATGACCAAGAATTGTCCTTTTCTTGTTTTCTCTCCATTATGCTTTAGGGATTATGAGGTTATCAAATATTTCTTTTGTAATTTACAGTCAATTTATTCCTTTCACACTTCTATTTAGTCTACATTTTCAATAGCCAGTTTGATGTGAAGAAAAATTCCCCTTTCCATATACACCCATCAGTTTGTTCCTATTTAAAAAAATCTAAGGAACTTGAAGTAATTCCTATTTATCATGAGTTGACATTTTCAGAAACAAACTTGGTAGTACACATATTTCAAGCCTGGGTTTGGTATTGTAAGTGTGTGTGTATTTTAGTCTCTTAGGTCCAATCTGACTCCTTGCAACTCCGTGTACCTAGCCCACCAGGCCCCTCTGTCCATAGGATTTCCCAGGCAAGAACACTGGAGTGGGTTGCCATTTCTGTCTCCAGGGGATCTTCCCACCCAGGGATTGAACCCACATCTTCAGCATTGGTGGGCAGATTCTTTACCACTAAGTCACAGGGGAAGCCAGGTTTGATTTTTTGAAAGCTCTTTAAACTCACTTCTGTTAATGCATATTCTGATGAGTCAGCTTCCAGCAGATTTAGTGAGTCCTGAAGGCAGTTACTGTTGACCAGCGTTTTCCATGGTGAGGAGAAAACACTCCCCTGTTCCTATTGTTCTCTCCAGCTGAGGAACTCTGCAGTTTTTTTTTTTTTTTTTTTTTTTGTTG
>SJYC01067476.1:0-14698 GCA_006408675.1 Madoqua kirkii
TTTTTTTTCTGTAGCTCTGTAGGGCTGCATATATTCATATTGTTCCATTTAAGTATAAAATGAAAGAAGTTAAGAGACAATAGTAGAGACAATATAGGACAATAGAGAAAAATAGAGACAATATCAGGATTAATGGAGATAGAAGAGGCAGTGCAAAATCTTGAGGATTGTTGCAGAGTGGTAAGAATATTATTGACTAACTTTATGTGATGTTAAATCTTTGTTTCTGAATGGGCGATAAGGTGGTGTGAATGCTCTGTTGAAAAAGCAGGTATAAAGTACCAAGGAAGCATAAAGATAATTACCTCTAAAGATGATTGGGGGCTAGCTAGGCATTCTAGGCAGGGGGCAGCTTGTACACAGGTTTGGATGTAAGTGATTCTGAAGGTGCCTTAAGTAGTTTGGGCCTGGAACATGAGTATGTGGTGTGGTTGAAGGAGAGGTTGGGTAGGTGGGCAGCTGTTTGCTGTGCCGTGCTGAATTTTTCACTGTTTTTATCTTGGATGTGGAATAAATCATTGTACTATTTTAAATAGAGGCATTTCATGAATGTGTTTGCATTTTAGAAAATTATCCTGCAAGAAATATAGAAGGTTTATGATAGGGACACATTGAGCATTGTCGTTCAGTTGCTTAATCATGTCCAACTCTGTGATCCCGTGGACTGCAGTGCGCTAGGCCTCCCTGTCATTCACCATCTTCTGGAGTTTGCTCAGACTTATGTCTGAGCATAAGACTCATGTCTGACTCATCACTGAGTCAATGATGCCATCCAACCATCTCATCCTCTGTCCCCTTCTCTTCCTGCGCTCAATCTTTTCCAGCATCAGGATCTTTTCCAGTGAGTCAGCTCTTTGAGTTAGGTGGCCAAAGTATTGGAGCTTCAGCTTCAGCATCAGTCCTTCCAATGAATATTCAGAATTGATTTTCTTTAAGATTGACTAATTCGATCCTTTACTGTGAAGGTGAAGGAAGTCGGTTAGAGGCTTCCTGCTTGCGAGAAATGAGGGGGCCCATAACTGACTGTAACAGAGGGAGGGGGATTTGCCAATTTGTGAGCTGTTAGATGGGACTTAGAAAACCAATTAGATGTAAGATCCCTGGAAAAGATGACATTTGAGATGACTTCTGTGTGTCTGTTTTGAGTAGCTTGGTGAATGGAGATGCTTGAAGGATTGACAGGAAGTTGATTTGAACATGATAAAGTATTTAGAGATGTCCAACAGGCAGGTAACTATAGAGATACAGTTTAGAGAGACATTTGGATTTCAGGTGGTGATTTGGATATCATTGGTATTATAGATGGTGAAAGGAAACAGACCTCCTGGGAAGAGCTTCTATTGAAGGGGAAGAAGACTGAGTTATATAACCGGAGGCAGAAAGAAAGGCAGGAAAGATGAGGGCAGGGACCCAGCAGGCAAAGAAAGAGAGGAATTCAAAAAGGAGGAGGGTCCAGGATTAAAGTCTCTGATCTTCAGAGGCAGTAAGTTTAATAGGGACTGGATAGTGCCCATTGGCTATGGGACAGTATCACAGTGTCACTGGGAAGTGAAGCGAAAACAGTCTCTGTGAGACGAGTAGGCCTAGAACTGTGAGGTGGAGGTGAGTGAAGTGTATTCTTTTCCCTCCAGAAGCTTATCTTAGAGGAGGGTGAGCCAAGGCCACAGTGAGGCCTACTTCAGGAAAGATTTTGATGAGAGAGACTTGAGACTGGGGACATTGGGGAGGCAGCGGATTGAAGGAGTCTAAAAATAGGATAATTTCTATAGCTAGCTTTGTAGAAAGGAAGGGGGTTTGGAACCTGTGTAACACTAATTCCATTTTACTTGTAGTGGCTTGAGGTGATTGTGGGAACCACTCAGATTAATTTGCCATTATATTACATCGTCAGTTTTACTTTTTTGTCAGATAAAATAAAATTTTACTTTTTCATTGCATTCATTTCCTGACGGTAAACACTGACATCGCTGTCTGTTCATTTTCTCATCAGGTGTGCTGTAAAGCACGTTGTATGGAGCACCTTTGAATTTGCCTTGTATTTTCAAGCTCCCACCTCCCCCCAAAACGCTCAGACAGGTACAAATAGTGAAATAGGCCCTGGTGCAAGACTCATTCATTCCTGCTCAGCCAGGAGTGCTTTGGCCTCAGATGGCAGCATCTATATGCTGGCCTCTATCCCAGCCTTTTCAGACCGTTTCTCTTAGAAAAAATTTGATAAATTTCTTCACATATGAATAAAACTCAGTACACTTCAACACATTTGAATAAACATCTCTGAGGAATTTCACATATCGGAATACCTATGGAAGATAGACTTCTAGTGATGGTATCTTTTTAATATTTTATTTTTATTCATTTTTATTTTATTTACTTTAAATTGATACATAATTGACATGTAACTTGTATAAGTTTAAGGTGAATGTGTTGATTTGATATATTTACATATTGTGATATGATTACCCCTGTACCATTAGCTAACACCTCCATCATGTCACACAATATTATTTTTTTTGTGGTGAGAATACATTAAGAGATGGTACCTTTTTAATGTCTGCATTCTATTCATATGTTAAGGTTGTTCAGCCTAAACTTCACATTCCCATAGTCAAAAATAGAATTAATAGAAAGGATTCTGCTTTACATAATAATTAACCAGTCAGTTTTTGAACCATCTATAAATTTATATATTATAATTTATAAAAGTTTTAGTAAAATAGTAATCTGTTTCTGAACTAAAGAAAGTCTGATTTTGAGTTTGTGATTGGCTGACCCCTTCCTTGGAGAAGGCAATGGCACTCTACTGTAGTACTCTTGCCTGGAAAATCCCATGGACAGAGGAGCCTGGTGGGCTGCAGTCCATGGGGTCGCTAGGAGTCAGACACGACTGAGTGACTTCACTTTCACTTTTCACTTTCATGCATTGGAGAAGGAAATGGCAACCCACTCCAGTATTCTTTCCTGGAGAATCCCAGGGACGAGGGAGCATGGCAGGCTGCTGTCTGTGGGGTCGCACAGAGTCGGACATGACTGAGGCGACTTAGCAGCAGCAGTAACCCCTTCCCAGTCAAACTTACAGGCAGATTTGAGTGTTTCTTTAATCTGAAGTATGTGGTATTTTCTAGGACTTACTCGTGTGTGTGTGTGTGTGTGTGTGTGTGTGTGTGTGCGTGCTCATTGTATTCTTACCAAATGGTAGAACTACTGGGTTGATGCCTTGGCAACCAATGAGACTGCTTCTGTCTTGTTTGAGTAATTATATTACTTCTCTGAATGGGGTTCTATCATTCTAAGAACCAAGATAACCTGTAAAAGGGTCATGCTGCTGCTGCTGCTAAGTTGCTTCAGTCGTGTCTGACTCTGTGCCACCCCGTAGACGGCAGCCCACCAGAATTATCCATTATACCTAAGTCATTTCAACTTGAAATTTATATGAACCAAACATCTCATAAAAGACGTTAGGTTCAAAGATTACAGAGTCAGAACTGTGATTCTGTTAATTCAGCAGAAAGTATTTATGAAAGTATTTCAATAGTGTGATAAGATTTAAAGATATTACTGCATATTTTATCTGGTAGAACACTATATGATCATTACATTTTCTAAAATGTAAATGTTTAGTTAAAAGTAAAAGCAATACAAAATTCTATAGATAATATTCCATTTAAAATTATATTGACATTAAAAAATGTAAAATAATTGCATAGAATACCTTTACTGAAGAACCATGAAGTCTTTGTGTCTGTTTCAGCTAATCTTCCAGTGCCAACCATTGCAGCAATTGATGGACTTGCCTTAGGTGGTGGACTTGAACTGGCTTTAGCATGTGATATAAGAGTAGCAGGTGAGAATTAGTCCTATTAAAACTTAACTTTTTTTCTATTAATTTTTGAGAATTTGGTATTGAAACTCCAACTAAAAATCTTAATTTATCTACTTAAAATAATTGTCATATGTAATGGAACTATATGTAACTTTGTTCTGTATTTTCCAAGTGTTCTGTAGATGTTTTTATACTTTCAAATTTAAAACATAAAAAACATAACTTTAAAAAAATGAGATTTGTATTTATTGTGTGTGCCCAGTTGTGTCCAACTCTTTGTGACCCACTATACTGTGGCCTGCCAAGCTCCTCTGTCCATGGAATTTTCCAGGCAGGAATACTGGAGTGGGCTGCCATTTCCCCTTCCAAGATCCCTTGGATCTATCCCTGAATCAGGAATAGAACCTGTGTCTCCTGCATATCCTCCATTGGCAGGTGGATTCTTTACCTTCAGATAATTCTAAATATCCCCCCCCCCATGTTGAATAAAACATGTAAAAAAAAGTCACCTGTTGAGCTTAATGAAGTATTTAAAATTCCTAGTTAAGGAAACAGTCTTTTATAGTATCTGTTTCGGTCTTAGCAGGAGTAAAGGAGAACAGGAATTGGGTCAGATGGAACTGAATGTGGATCTTAGGTCCTGTCATTTTTAGATCAGTTTCCTCCTCTACAGTGGGGGAAATGAAGTTTTCTGTTGAGAAGATTAAATGATTTCATCTCCGGCATGTGCCTAGTCTAAGCATTAGGGCTGTGGTAAAAATGACTTAATGTCTTTGAGGTTCACTTTGTTCCTGCAAGGTTTTCTGAGTATTGGATAAGGTGATTATAAAAATAATAAAGGAAACAATTAGTGCTAACCATGTGCTGAGTATTGACCCGATGCTTACCTAATACCCGGCATATACTTAGGCTCACTTAATCTGCCTAATAGCCCTGTGAGATAGATACGCTTTTGGTGCTTCAGGAAGCTAGGGCTGAGACAGGTGAAGAAACAAACCACAAATCAATGACCAAGCTGGGATTTGAACCCAGGCAGTCTCAAGTCACAGCTCTCACCTCTGTTACTCTTCCAGGGTACTGCATGCAGCCCTGCTATCCTCGACACTATGTTCTGTATGATCACAGTGCTGTCTGTATCATTGTCCCTCATCAGGGCGAAAAAGAGGGACTCTCGGACCAAGGACCGAGTGCAACAGGCAGCAAATATTTGTCACTGTTCTTCCCTGGTTCCCACTATCTCTTCTGATGGAGCTGCCTATTAAATGTAGAATCACGATAATTATGTTTTTAATAATTTTATGGTAACTGGCTCTTGGAATTTGCAGTTACTAATTTCTGTGTACTTTCCCTTTTCAGTTTATTTTAGATTTCTGTTTTCTTGACAGATCTTTGGGTTTGAAACTGAAAGGTCAAGTTACATACAGTGCATTTCTGAAAGAATGCAAGTTCTAGGGATTAGGAGATAGGAAGTAGTCTAAGCACATTTGGATATGCAAATAAAGAAATAATTAAGATGTTTTAAAGTAGCTGTGAAAACAAACATGGGAAGAGGAACCCTATCCAGCTGTCAGAACAGTAAAACCATTTGTCAAAAGTAACTAGAGATTTGGTCTTGAAGAGTTGCCATATCTGATATGATATATTAAGCTATTTGATCTGGAGGACTGTTCAGGCAGCTGAAGAATTCTTACTTGTCAGACACAGTCTTCCTCCTGATCCTGAATAATGAATGAGATCTTTGCCTTCAAACATGACTTGGCAGTATCAGGTCAAATTATGTAGTTAACACCCCTGGTCTTTCTACATCAAAAATTAATTTGCTGCCAAGCAATTTTTAACAGAAAAAGTTGTGTGAATCTCTTAATATATATCATTTAGAATGTTTACTTATTTCCATAACTGAATGCCTTTTGGAGTGATTTAAGATTTATGACACAAATTTAATTAGTAAACAGTATTTCTAGCTTATTATACTAACTTTTTCAAGTCATCATATTTGAATTTGATGATGTGGATGTTACTTAATTTTCTTCTTTCCTTTTTAGCTTCCTCTGCAAAAATGGGCCTGGTTGAGACAAAGTTGGCAATTATCCCTGGTGGAGGTATGAATTGTTCATGCCCGTCTTGATCTGTCCCTGGAAACAGAGCATAAGGCAAAAAGGTGTTAGTTGAAAAGGCAACAAACATTTTGGGTAAAGAGACTAATGCTGTCTTGTTTGCTTGTAACAGAGTCTTTATTCAAAGGCGTTTAGGTTTCTGTAGGTGTGGAGGTTGCAGACGCGTTGCCTGTTGCTGTCTTGCTCTCTTTTTGTGCTTGTCCTGTGCTTTTCTGTGTGATTTCTTAACTTTAAAATTATTACACTCGTCACATGATTCTTGAAGGATTACACTTGTATTTGGAAACTTTAATGTGAGTATGTAAATGTGTGTGCGCTTAGCGCCGTAAACACACAGACCCCAGTGGAGGACGGGGCAGAGGTTCCCAGGCTTCTTGCCAGCTTGCTTGTGTTTCTGTGCAGCTGGACAAAGGTTAGGGTTGTTTGGTAGGCTGAATTTGGATCTGAGGAGGTGTTATTTCTTCTCTGTTACTACAAAAAAGATTGTTGAGCTGCTGCTTTTGGCAGATTAATAAAGTACTTTTCCAGCATTGATAATGAAATCTTTCATCACAAGGTAAATCTGAAAATTTTGTTCTTTTGTCTGCTGCAGAGAATTTGGAGACACTGCCATTCTGTTGAAGTCTTTTCTTTGAAAAAGTAGGCTTCATCTGAGGCTGTACTCCTTGATAACTTATTAGTTTATGAATGAAATAATAATAATTAAACATTTAGAGCAGTGTTTGAACATACTTCTTTTGTACCTGAGTTAAAATTATCTGTTTAACCTTATTATAAGACTATTTATTTGATTAGGGTGTGTAGATAGAAATTAAAACATAATTCAGTGAAATTAAAGACTACCCAGCTCAGTGTGTATGACTCCCTAAGTTTTCTACTTCGGTAATGTGCAAAAAGTGATATTCTTGTAAGTAAAAGAATTTACTGTCTACCTGCTTTACCATGTTAGTCTTTTTTACCGTGACTCGTGAAAAAGCCAAAAGGATTTATAAAGCTTTAGCTCATTCTGTCCTCTGTTGGAAGCTGCCTGTGTCGTATTAGGTCCAGAAACTAGCCTTTTCTTTCCAGTGTACTTCAGTTTTTGAGGTCTTCTGCAATAGTGGATTCATTAATCAGAACCTATGTTTTGTAATATGATTGAGTTTGGATTCTCATAAATACTGTTATTTAAAACATTTTTATTGAATTTATTTGTTATAAAATTTGGAATATTTTAACATTTTCCATATATTTATAAAGGATAATTTTCTGTCTTTTTTTCCTTCCCTCTATTTCTAAGTGAATCTGAAGTAATATATGTCAGTTGCCCCTTTAATATAATAAAGCTTTCAAGTTCATAGTGCATGTAATTCTGTAATATTGAACTTATTGAAAGTCTAATTTTGTATAAAGCCACATATGCACATTTAGATAATAAGAGGTGCATGCAGAAGTTTTTGCTTCACTCTTGTATTAGTATTATGGTTATTAAAGTATCCCAAAGTAAAGTCTGTTGTTTGTTTTAATAACAGCAGAATAGCTTAAATAAACATTTTTATAAAGTATATCTAAAGAGGCTATTTCTGCAAATTTTATGGAGAAAATCCCCTTCTGTCTTATGTTTATAAAATTTTTTTAATCCACAAATATTTTCTCCATTTTCATTTTTCACCTTCCCTTTCTCTTAAATGATCTTCCTATGAAAATACTCCTTATTTTTATTCTGTTTTTAAATTATCATTATTTTTTAATGTGGACCATTTTTTAAAAATGCCTCTGCTGAATTTGTTACAGTGTTGCTTCTGTTTTATGTTTCGATTTTTTGGCTACAGGTCACCTGGGATCTTAGCTCCATAGCCAGGGATTGAACCTGCACCCCCTGCATTGGAGGGAGTCCCCTGTGTTATGTTTTCTTAAAACTGTTTTTAAATTGGTGGATTTTCTATGACTAAAATGATCTCTGGGGTGTTCCCTTGCCCTTTTTTTTGGACTGTGATCATTGCTGCTGTTATGAAGCGCTTATTACTGTAATAGATGTAGCAGGCTACACTGAATTTTTTTCTCCCCTCCTTGTGGTACCGAACTTGCTGCATGACGCAGATGTTCACTGAGCAGCTGGGTGCTCCTGACCCTTATCAGTGAGCCTGTCTTCAGTGTCCGTGGCCCCAGCCTTCCATCTGTTTCAGACAACGGTGGCTGTGGATAGAAGATGGATAGAAAATAACTAGGAAGAATTCAAATACAGCAAGAGTATTGTGGAGGAAAAAAATAAGACTTTCGT
This sequence comes from Madoqua kirkii, assembly GCA_006408675.1. NCBI lineage: Eukaryota > Metazoa > Chordata > Mammalia > Artiodactyla > Bovidae > Madoqua > Madoqua kirkii. The sequence continues at coordinate 8,198 of SJYC01067476.1, forward strand.
TTCCTTTTTAATACTATGGATGGAATAAATATTTTTGGATAAAATATATGGATTCCATTCAGTCTAGAAGATCTAGTCTGAGAAATAATGTTCTTCTAAGTTATTTCAAGTTCATGGTTTCATACTGGCCAGCATTTGAAAGTTAATCCAAGTGAAACTGTGCCTCTCCATTTGTGTTTACTGTATGTTTGACCAACTGCAAGAGTTAACCTGATGCTCTTAGTTTGCATATTATTATCATCACTTCTAACCTTTTATGATAACGGTTTACTAAGAAATGATCAAAACCTGATATTTACTTTTGGGTTATTGTTTCTACTTGAACTTGAGTCTGAATAACAACATAATTATTTTCATGGTACATTTTGTAATTTTTCTTATAATGCAACAAGTTAAATTATAAAACGATTGTTTTAAAGTGATAGTACTATTTCTAATGAGTGGACCATCACTGTAAGTTTTAGGTTTAGTGTTCTAAATTTCAGTTTTTACTTGACTATTAACATTATATAGTTTAAAAAAAAGTAAGATGTAAAGAAAGGTAGAAACATACTAAAGCCAAATTGAACTTCTTTAAGTTGTAGTTTGTCAGATAAAAATGGAGTGTAAGTGACTGTCATATACTTAAACCAGTACCTTTATTTGTTTTATATGTATTTATATAGACAGATATTATAAAATACAAAAAATACAAAATGAAATTTAATGATGTAAAGTTTAAAAGTCATTAATATTGTTACCCTGGGATCTTCCTATGATATTTTAAATTATATTTGGGATGTTTATATACTAAATAGCCCTATCTGTTCTCCAGTATTTTCACCTTTAAGAAATAAGCTAAACTCCTGCTTTCTCCCTAACTGGGAGAATGTTTCAGTACTATAAAATAAAATTCTCTTTTGGAAATAGCTCCCCAAACAATACTGCCCTTAAACATGTTTATAAAACTGCAATAAAACAAGTTCAAGGGCTTAGGATTTTTTTGACAGTTTAGAAAATTTCTCTTAAATGTGCACAGAAAATAGTGGCAGTATCTTTTATTCCCTGTCTCTGTTTAACAGCTTCTACTAGAGGATTTGGGGTATATGTCAGGAAACTTTATTATAACTAAGAAAACTGTTCTTTGCTTTTTGCTTGGATATATACCACTGTGGACAAGATGTCTAGTGTTTCCCTTGCTCTGTGGTTGTCTTTCATTCTCTCTAGCCTTTTTTTTTTTCCTTTGAAATATTCAAACTTTAGGAAATATGAAAGGCAATGAAATGAACCTCTTTATACCTTTCACCAAGGTCTCTCCTCATGAGAGAGACTCTTCCACTCTTTGTCTCTCTCTCATATGCATATCCCACCTCCCCTTTTTTTTTTTCTGAACCATTTCAAAATAAAGAGGTGAGTCTTTAAATATTTCAATGTGCTTTTCATAAGAATAAGAAAGGCCTCTCTAACCACAACCCTATTGTAACACCTAACAGTATTAAAATTAGTGTTAATATTCAGATTATCCCGGGTTCAAAAGGTTGCTTGTAGTGTTTTTTTTGTTTGTTTGTTTTGTTTTTCTAATTCAGGGTTTATTTAAGTGTTACAGGTTACATTTTTGTTTGTTTTTTAAAAGTTTTCCATCTCTTTTTGTTTTTTTTTAGAACAGTAATCTTTCTAAAAAAAAGTCAAACAAATTATCTTCTTGAAGTTTACACATTCTGGATTTGACTGAGTTATTTCCTCATATTTAGGTTTATGATAAAAAGTTTTTGCAGAGAATAGTAAGTAGGCCATGTTCTATATTTCCTTTTCTTCTAATGTGTTGGCACTTTAGAGTTAGATTGTCCACTTTGGGTGACAGTAACTTTGATCACTTGGTTAAGGTGGGACTTCACTGTGCATATGTACACTTCCAGTATCATCCTCTTGGAAGGTTTACAGGAAAAGAATCTTTATTCTTGGTATTGACTGCTTCCCAAATTAAAAAAAGAAAGGAAGAAAGAAAAATAAGTTTCTATTTTATTTTCCATTAAAAACCAAAAAGAAGGAAGGAAGTGAGAGCATTCAGAGTTCACAGGACCAGAGCAAGAGGCCCCAGTCTTGTCTCTTTCTCCTCCCCAGGATGCGAGGTTTGGGATATCACTGCCTGTCCCACTATAGGCTGTGTTTAGCAATAAGGCGTCTTTTGGCATAGTGTCCAGGAACTCTATTTTAAGGTGTGTCTATGAAGTAATGACAGATTTTTAAATCCAGTGTGTGTGTGTTGTTCTTAACACAGTAGTCATTTTGGAAAGTTATGTTTATAACCTTTGTTGAAATCTTCTTAGAATTTACATCAGTATCTGACCTTATTCTTTAGAATATCTTCAACAGTGACTCATCTTGATCCTGTGAGGGTGAATTTTATTTTCAAAAATAGCATAGGACCTTTCTGTGCCAAATCTGATTAATAAGGTCATACTATTTCAGGAAGAAGAAAAGTATAACAACAAAAATAAGACTGCTTTTCTTAAGAGGCTTATGTGATATCAAACATTTACCAGTGTTATGTGCAATGGACAGCACTGCTGGATCAGTGGGCTGAATGCTGGTGACCTCTAAAGGCCAGTGCTTGTTCGGCCCTCCGAAGTCTAGTGCATTCATGAACCCACTTCATACACTGTGTAGTCTCATTTCTTTGTACTTCAAAATCTGTTCAATGACCGCTTTACTCTTTTCTGTCTATTTATGGTGTTTCAGAAGTTGTTGGTTGATAAGTCATATGGTTAGTTGTTGTAGAGGAAACAGATAGATATAGATACAGAGACAAGTATAAATATAGATGACTCAGCAGTGTTCCCTTGAAGTGCCCATCTGAAATCTGGTGGGAGAGATTAAACGTGTACAAGCATCATAATTGCTCTCTTACAAGTTGTTAGACTCAAACAGGAATAAGGCAGTTGAAACTTGGAATTGTGAGTTTGAGAAAACAGTGTGGATTCTGTCGGTCATAAACCCAGTTTATAAGACGTGTATCGTGGGTCCCCAGCACTTCTCTAAATCTTCTCTCCTACTGCTGCTCCCTTTGCTCACACACTAGATTCCAGGTGTGTTCATTCACTCAATTTGCAAATATTTGTTGAGCCATCTGGTGTAGACACTGGGTATATAGCAGTGAACAAACATGGAAAGATCACTGTTGCCTTGCAGCTGACATTCCAGGACACAGGCAGTAGACATGGCAAATAGTAAGTTGTGAATTATGGCAGAAGTATAAAATGCTATAGAAAAAGAAATAGAGGAAGGGATCTGAGGAGGGATGAGAGCTTGCACTTTAAAATAGGGTTCAGAGGAAGCCTCACTGAGAAGGTAACATTGGGGTTAAGACTGATGGGAACTGAGGAAGTTGTCATACAGATAGGAAAAAAGAGCATTTCAGACAGAGGGGCATATAGGATGAAGGGCTAAGATGGGAGCATGCCTGGAACATTCACCCCATCACTGCAGCCATAACAGATGGGAGGAGGAGAGTGGTAGGAGATGCTGTCGGACGAGTAATAGAGAAGTCAGAGCATAGAGGTAGCTGTTACCCTGAGTGAGATAGACCCACGCAGGTTATTAGCAGAGTGACAGTGTGATCTTAGGGTTTCCCAGGTGGCTCAATGTTAAAGAGTCTGCCTGCCAAAGCAGGAGACGCAGGTTCAGTCCCTGGGTTGGAAAGATTCCCTGGAGAAAGAAATGTCAACCCTCTCCAGTGTTCTTGCCTGGAGAATCCCATGGGAAGAGGTGCCTGGTGGGCTACAGTTGATGGGGTCACAAAGAATGGGACACAGCTGAGTGACTAAGCATGCAGGACATAATGTCATCTTAGGCCTTTAAAGATTTGCCTGGTTGCTATGCCAAGGATAGAAATGAACAGGGCCACGTTGGAGGCAGAAACCCATTCCTACTAGAGCCTGTTGCTGTAGTTCAAATGTTCTGGCTGGAGGACCAAAGAAGGGGTGCCCTCTAGGACCCAGAAAGTACCAGGGAAATAGTAAAGAGTGAGGAACTCAGGAATGGGACCCCACAGATGTGTTAATGGGCTCCTGGATGCATTCCTCAGCTGTGCATGTGTCTCTTATGCTAAGCAGCAAACTGGACACTTGTTCAGATTGAGAATTTGAACCAAGTGAGGAACCACTGCCCAGATCTGAGACTGGCCAGAGGCCTTGAAAACATAACTAACACTGAAACCACAATTCACAGAAGGCTGGCTGGAATGTGCAGCCTGAGTACAGCCAAGTTGATTGAATGCTGAAACAAAAATGTCCAGGCCAAAATTACTCAGCATGTGAGCACCTGAACGTCTTAATTTACATGAGCGATGATCAAACAGATGCCATCCAGAATGATAGGTGTTGGAATTATCTAAGATTTTAAAGCAGTTACTGCTTTAAGAAGCAAGGGTGAACTGTTTCAGTTGCCTCCTCTTCACCTTGTTGGTGAGGGAGGGATTCCTTTCCTAGGTTTCTGGAGATGGCCAAACACACTAGACAGGTATGACTGAGAGCAATTTCTTAGTTGGATGTACTCACAGTCCCAGGGAAGCCACCACATGGCACTCAGGATCATTTGGAGGTTGTGTTCGGGAACATCGAAGAAAATTGTGGGAGGCAGGCTTTGTAGTGATGAGAAGGTGGCGTGCCCCCTGGTTCCTTTGGGAGGGTGTGATTTGTTTTGTTTGAGTTGTCTCACAATCTGGTAGGAATCTGGAACGCTCTCTCCAGGGATAAGTAGGAATGCTGCCTAGTCTTCGTGATGAGGAGGGTGGTTTGTCTAGGGGACTTAATAATCCTTTGGAACAGAATTGGTAAGAGACTGTGTGGTCAGGTCATTTGTGATTCACTTGGTTTCCCTCGGGGTTAGGCAGCACATGATATTGGGCCTTAGTTTTGGACTTTACCCACAGGAACAAATGGAAGTATAGAAAGTTTAGAATAGAGATGACAGAAGAAAGTGAGTAAACTTCATGATTAATCAGTGGGAGTTGCTCAGTATCAGAGAAGACAACCAAAAAACCTGAATAAATGAACTGGACCTCAGGGACGTAGAGGATGGTACTGAAATGTTTAACATCTGTGTCACAGGAGTCTTAGAAGGAAAGGAGAAAGAGTGTGGTCCAGAAAAATATTTTTGAAGAAAAAATAGCTGAAGATTTCACAACTTTGGTGAAAAGCATAAATTAAGGATTTTAAAAGGTGAGTGAACACAAGCCAGATAAGCCCAAAAAAGTCCAGGACCAGACACATCATAATCAAATGCTTAAAGCTAAAGACCAGATCGTCATCATCTTTAAAATTGAAGGAAAGTTGCACGTTATTGATAGGGAAACAATGATTTGAGTGACTGGATTCTTCATCAGAAGCAGTGGAGTCCAGAAATAAGTGGATTTCTGTAGTGCTAAAAGGAGAGAACTGTCAACCTAGAAATCTAGAAAAAATGTCCTTTAGGAATGAAGATGAAATGAGAAAATTCTCAGATTAAGGAAAACTAAGAGAATTTATGGCCTGAAGACGCAGTGTGGATTTGGGGGAAAGATAGAAACATTGATCTGTGGAACACAACAGAATCTAGAAGTAGACCTGTGCAGATATGGCTGGATGATAATTGATAGTTCACACAAGCAAGTCAGTGGAGAAAGTATGGTGACAAAAAATCAGACATCCATATGCAAAGAAAAGAAATACTTCGACCTAAATCCCACAATGTGTACAAAATGAACTCAAGAATCATTAATTTAAATGTAAAATATAAAACCATACAATTCTTTGAAGCTACATGAAGCCAGAGACCGTCTCTTTCATTCCTGCAGCTTGACACTACAGGTCTGGTAATCATCTGAGTATTCCATTAGTGTTAGACTAGCACGAAAAGGTCAGTTTTCATTCCAGTTCCAAGAAAGGCAACGCCAAAGAATGCTCAAACTACTGCACAATTGCACTCATCTCACATGCTAGTAAAGTAATGCTCAAAATTCTCCAAGCCAGGCTTCAGCAATACGTGAACCGTGAACTCCCTGATGTTCAAGCTGGTTTTAGAAAAGACAGAGGAACCAGAGATCAAATTGCCAACATCCGCTGGATCATGGAAAAAGCAAGAGAGTTCCAGAGAAACATCTCTTTCTGCTTTATTGACGATGCCAAAGCCTTTGACTGTGTGGATCACAATAAACTGTGGAAAATTCTTTAAGAGATGGAAATACCAGACCACCTAACCTGCCTTTTGAGAAATCTGTATGCAGGTCAGGAAGCAACAGTTAGAACTGGACATGGAACAACAGACTGGTTCCAAATAGGAAAAGGAGTACATCAAGGCTGTATATTGTCACCCTGCTTATTTAACTTCTATGCAGAGTACATCATGAGAAATGGTGGACTGGAAGAAACACAAGCTGGAATCAAGATTGCCGGGAGAAATATCAATAACCTCAGATATGCAGATGACAGCACCCTTATGGCAGAAAGTGAAGAAGAGCTAAAAAGCCTCTTGATGAAAGTGAAA